>APFE031714504.1:0-20938 GCA_000404065.3 Pinus taeda
CATCTAATGTAATGATCTGGGTGGTTTTACATTGAAAATGAGGCAAAAGAGAGAGGTAAGTGATGAAAAACAGTAGGTAATAGTGGATGATGAGCTGTAAGTTAGAGGCTCTACACACTCTCCAAGAGTTCTCCAAGAAAACTCTATGTCCAAGAGTAAGAGAGAGAGAGAATAGAATGAGAGCTAGAAAACTAAACTGATAAAAGGTTATGTTGACCAAGCCTGAGAAAAAGCTTGAGGAAAATCTTGCCAACTGATCCTTATAAGCCTTTTTATCAATGAGGCCTTTACTTTCTTCAATTTCCATTATTTTCCCTCATTTTCCTCCTCACATGCAACATGTGACCTTTCACCTCCCTTTTCTCCTAATTTCCTTTATTTTCATAGAACAAAATGCCAATAATTCCATTTTCCTTTCCAAAGCCTTTGTCATTGCCTTTGCCAATTTCCTTAGCCACAATAAACCAATTAACACCCACATTAGGATGTCTTTCCCACCATTCAACTTGGAATACGTGTCCCATGACCAGGGTCTTATATACATGAATTTTTACTTGGGTTGTTACATGGGAGAAGATCCATCTCCTCCTACTTAACCTCCAATCTAAATCATACTATGAAAATATGCTCATGTGAGTATATCCAAAGATCCCTTTATTGTTGATAATGAGACAGGGTTGCTCCCTTCTAAAACTTTTGTAATTGAGGATCTCTCTCATACAACACAACTACGAACACCCTCAAACTGTTCATTCCATGACTAGTCGCATGCGCTGGGGGTGAGAACCCCCCTGTTCATTGCGCCGAGCGCAACCCCCTTTGTTGGGGAGTTTCATGGGCAAAGTAGCCCCCCTGCATGGGGTCCGGGGCAGTGCCTAGGGAATTTTTTTTGGACCCTATATTAGGTGGGCAGACCTACCTATGGTTTTGTGCATGGGTTTTCCACATGGTTTTTGGCATGATGGTTTTCTGCCCATGGTATTGTGTAGATATGGTCAAGGGAACTACAATTATGTTCTAATCCACGGTTAATGGAATGGGGTTTATGAATACGTAGACATGCATATATATGTATTGTAACATTGAAAGGAACATAATAAAAAATTAATATGGTAGTCCCGATTTTGGGATCCGGAGAAAATATCTATGTATTTGTTTTATATTCTCGCCATTGCTTATTTTATATTTTCAGAATTCGTCTGCAAGTAATTTATGTATAGGGTTAAAACCTACATTTCCTACCATTCAACTTGGAATACATTTCCCATAACCATGGTATTATATATTTTACTTGAATTTTTACCAAGGTTGTTACATGGGAGCAGATCCATCTCCTCTTACCTAACCTCCAATTTGAATCATACTATGAAAAGATGCTCATGTGAGTATATCCACAAGCTCGCTTTCAATTTGATAATGAGATAGACTTGCTCCCTTCTCAAACTTGAGTAACTGAGGATCTCTCTCATACAACACAACTATGAACGCCCTCAAACAACATCCCACACTACTCTTCTTCACCATTGGCACTATCTAAGCTCCATTGTCTCCAATGATCAAAATTTGTTCCTTCTCCCACATCGGCAATGCTTGAGCTATATTCATAAAATCGAAGCCTGAAATAATCAAATAATCCTCCAATTGTATAACCCTCAAATCCATCTTGCCAGACCATGAGCCCACTCTCATCGATGCATCCATGAGAATACCAAATGTTGACCTCATCTTAGAGTTCACTACTTTGTAGGTTCTCAATTCCACTTCATCCTTATTATGCTACAAGAACTTAATTTTCCTCTCACTAATGAAGTTATGTGTAGCCTCAATATCAACCAAAGCTTCCAACTTCTTTCCCATCACTGTCATATGCACAAATCTAAGTCCCAAATCTTGTTCACTTCTGGGAACTTCTTCCTTCCATCCTACACTACTGAAGTAACCATGTCAAACACATCAAGCTCCTCTCTCAACATCAACTCAAGAGATATCTTCTCCACGGCATGCTCCTCTATGGTAGCAATTTTAGACAAAGATTCCCTCATAATATAACTCTTCACTTCATTAAGCTATTGTTCATGCGAAGATTCTGAATCAAGGCTTGACCTTGGTAGAGTTATTCTTCTTATTTCTAGCACGTCTCCCTCTTGATCGATTCTTCACATACTCAACCTACTCATAATTTGTTTCCCTAATCGAAGTAAGACATGACAAATCGCATCTCATCTCATCCGAAGTCCCTGTGTGAGCTCCAACAAATGCATCCATATGGCTAGGTTTAGCCTTTTGTCTCGAATAAACATTAGCACTATTATGGGTATATTGGTAGTCTACCATTACTCTCTTTGCTCTCTCACCAAACGCTTTAGCATCAACACACAAATTCACCATCTTTTCTTATAAGCGTTCCCAACTTCTTAGGATAGCTCAAATCTCAGTGATGTGATCATGCATCGATGTCTTCCATGATGACTCCTTTGCCACTTCATTTTGACAAATTGGGGATGTGGAAATCTGGGAAGCAACCTGGACATCGCTGGGAACAAGATAAATCAAACAGAAGGAATGAACATTTTCAGGGAGATCCTGGGAAAAGACAAGGAAGGAAGACAAAACTCCTAATTGAGGTGCGAAGGGAGCCTAGATCCGGACGAAAATCAGTCACATGATTGAAGGATGATACGTGGACGACCCATCCAAGGACCCCATATGAATGAGGCAAAAGAATCCGGGAGAAGGAGGCAAGTGGAGGATGCCTCTGGAAAATAAATGGGTAGGTGGGTGAACATTCAAGAAATAAAGGTGGCGAGAGAGCTGGGTCAATGCATGTGAAGTGTGAGAGGAGAACGAGAGCCAGGTGTTGAGGGTGGTAGTCGAGAGGAGAATCAAACCAGTAGGAGAAGGGGTTGCTATCGACAACTGGATTCCGCCTGCATCGACCTGGAACGAAACTAGTATGTAAACCAGGCTTTCCTATGCCTATATTTGGCACCAATGTCGCAATATTGGAGGAGAGTTTGGCATAGAAAGAGGGTGGTGTAGAAAGTATTCAAAAAATGTTGATATTTTCTTAAGATGTTGATGTTTGGTTTCTTAATTGTTGTAAGAAATGAAAAAATACGAGAATTTTGGCTCAATTGTCTGTTGTTAATGTCTAGATATGAATTGGTTACGTTTCATGGAAGGCGGGAGGGGGGGTGAAGAAGAGATATGTGGGGGGTTTGGAGGGACTCTTGGACCCTGGAGAAAGAAATTGGCAACTTCCATAGTGAAAATCAATAGCCCAAGATTCACACAAGAGTATGGCTCCTCTTAAAGCTTGCGGGGGTTTGGTACTTTCCAGAACTAATGGGGGGTGCGAGGGCGGTATGGGAAATGGAAGACATGCCCTTCCTGACTAGTCTGGCTAATGGGGGGTTGCCAAACCCCAAGGGTAAGGAAAGAGATACAGTGGAATAGGAATGGGGGGAAACTTAACCAACGGGTCTTTGCATGGCCAAGGGGAAATACATTCTTAGTCATCCCAAGTTGAGATGGACTGCAAGGGCAGGCCAGAACTCGTAATGATAAGAGGGAGGGGTCGGTGCATCTCAAGTCCAGGGGGTCTTCCCTTATGACGGAAATGGAGCCAAAACCTTGCTTTCTTGACTTTGGTATCCCAAATCTTTGCCTGCCAGTTCTCAGGAGTGGAGATGGACCATAGTGGGGATCCCAGTTAGAGGTCTCCAAGGGGGGCTTTGAGCGAGGCAGGGAAGCGATACCCTTGCTGTTGAGCGTAGTGAGAACCAAGGAAATATGGGAAGGGAATTGGGGGTAACTAGGTTGCTGAGAGCAAATTCACAACTGGTATGCTGTAAAGAAGAATTACAAGGAACAACAGAAGGTTATGAATGAAATTCGGATTGGTTTTAATGTGTACACTTATGTTAACGTTACAAGTTTAATTAACTCCTATACCATTCAGACTCCGACGCTCCAACATCAGGAGCAGGTAAGAACGTGAGAGGGGTGGGGACTGAAAGAATTTCCAAAGGAAAATATGGTGAAGGTAGAAGCGAGACAGGGAAGAAAAGGACGCCAATGAGCAGGTAAATAGGTAGAAAAAAAATGAAGGGCCCGGTGGCTTCAGCGAGCAAAACTCAGGGAAAAAGGGGAAGAAAAAAGGGTGAGGAAAGTATGCAGAACTTAATGCATGTTTACCATGCAGGCACTCAAACACAGGGAAAAGCAGTAATAACAACTTGGGAAGTAGAGTTAAATGCCAATGTGACAAGTGAAGAACTTCCAATGGAGCACTGGGAGCCATTGCTTATCGACCCCAGACATACTAGAGGCCGTTAAACATTGTTTAGACAGACCATCCAACAATACTGGGTCATGAAGAATCTGTTGGCTAGAGCCATGACAACATACAAGGACAAAGAAGGACCAGTGCAAGCCTGGAAGGAGGAACCAAGTCTAAAGGACATACAGAAGGAAATCCACGTTGTACAGGTACAACAATATCACCAAAACCTCTGTTTTGGGTGAATGAAAAAAAATCCAAACCTTGCTATAGAATGAAGTGCCTAGGTCAAGTGCCAAGGACCCAACCAATATCGATTCATCTGATGACTAATGCCGAGTAGTAGAAAGTAAATTTTGTTATTACGACGAATAACATTTACTTTACAATTCAAAGGATTAAGCATATAGTAGATACAATAGAAAACTTAGCATGGATGATAATGATCAAACAATTTAAATTTTAGACAGCTTATGATGTTGATCGGTGGCCAACAGACGTGGTTTCCATCGGGCCACATATATTTTGTTACCTACTTATAGATAATTAATAGAAAAAGGAAGTACTACCAAGCTTACAAAAAAAAAAATTGACCATTTTGCTAAATAAAATTTGCTTATATATAAATGGATGTTATAAATAATAATGATGAACTTACCATGGAGGAACTTATTAGAATTGGAATAATCTCAAATCCCTAGGAAATTGGTGGGTGGGGAGCCACGTGGCACATCTATTTTTTTAAATTTACTAAAAGTAATGGACCATTTTGCTTAATAAAATTTGCTTATATATAAATAAATGTTATAAATAATAATGAGGAACCTATCATGGAGTAACTTATTAGAATTGGAATAATCTCAAATCCCTAGAAAATTGGTGGCACTAATCTAATTTTTAAAATTTTTTAAAAGTTAATGCAACCTAACAAACTCTGTAATACACTACAACCATTGATAAGCGTTAAGACTAAACATATGCTGACCATATTACCTTGAGAATCAATCTAGGCCCTCAAATAAAAAAATAAATAAAAAGTCAATGGATCCTCATGCACCTTAAGTTGAAATAAGAAACCGACAAAACTGAAAATTCTAAAAAAAAGTTCTTTTTCTTAACATAATTTCTTTTTTAAAGTCAACCAATCTTCATACACCTTAAGTTGAAATAAGAAACCTTCAACAAATCTTCAAACACCTTAAATTGAAATAAAAAAACCTTTCACCAAAATAAAATTCTAAAAAAAAATATTTTTTAAACATGTATACTTTATAAACTTTGATTAGATAGATTCCACTATCACGTAGTAATTTATTTCTTATTCTTAATTTTTATTAAAAAAACCATTTATTTTTTATTCTTATACTTCGACTTCGATTGAGTGGATCCCACTATCACATGCCAATTTATTTCTCGCTTTTTCTAATTTGATTGTGATTATGATGGCGATTCATGTAAAAGTAATATCATCTAAAAAATGATTTGTTTATGCTCAACTCGTGCCTACTCACTTTCAAACTAAATGTGATTTTGTCCTTACTACACAAATGGAACATATACCCATGAAATTTAATTTCAATAGACTCACATGGATTATATATTTATTATTTTACCATTCTTAATTTATTTTCACCAACTTTAATCTATGTTTGGACCATTTTATTATAGGTTAGATAGTTATATAGATTTATTAATCCATATTAATTTATTTTTGTTAAAAAAAATTAATTCATTTTTTTAGAGTTTAGATTGATTCTTAAAAGAATATGCTCAACATATATTTCTTATCAACTATTGTAATAGATTAAAAAAATTGTTAGGTTGTATTGACTTTGAATAAATTAAAAAAATTATCATATGGTTCTCACTCACCAATATTTTAGGGATTTGAGATTATTCCAATTCTAATAAGTTCTTCCATGATAAGTTCCTCATTATTATTTATAACATTAATTTATGTATACACTGAATTTTATTTAGCAAAATGGTTCATTACTTTTAATAAATTTTAAAAATTAGATTAGTGCCACCAATTTTCTAGAAATTTGAGATTATTCCAATTCTAATAAGTTCCTCCATGATAAGTACTTCATTATTATTTATAACATTCATTTAAAAAAAAAAAAAAAAAAAAAAAAAAAAATCATAAGTTAAAATTGACCCATAACCTTTTTATACATAGTTAATCAAGTAAATGTGTGCATTAGTAAGACATTCTTAGTGTTGTAATAAGTCTTTTGGTTATATTCATGAAACCTTCAGCTATATCAACTACATTAATATTTTTAATGTGATTGTATTAGTTAATAAATTTATTAAACATCATTATTGAGAAATTAAAAAAAAATTAAGATTTATCACACAAACTAATTGAAATTGACAATAACATTATAATGAGATGCACCCGATGGATTATGTTTTGAATTAAAATTTTACTTTTATAAAAATGAAAGTTATAATTTAATTAAATATAATAGTTATGAGGATGGCATATATTTGCAATTATTTTTATAAGATGAATATATGTTCATTTCATTAGATTATAATAATTTTGTTGGAATGATATACATTTGCAATTATTTTTATAAGATGAATATATGTTCATTTCATTAGATTATCATAATTTTATTATATCGGCATGGTATAACATATTTAGTTTTGTTTTGACTTCTATTAGTTTGTCTTTGACCAAAAAAAATTGCCGCCTATCCATAGTTTAACATTAGGAATTCGATTTTTGTTATTTATTATTATTATTTAAATTTAATTTTTTAGTAAGGTGATTGAGATGAGGTCTGGTTGTTAATAACTTCCATTTTCTATTAGTTACTCAATTTTTTGTTTTTAGTTTTATTCCTTTTTATTTAACTTTTTAATTTTTATATTTATTTTCCTTTTTCTATTATATAAGATGAATATATGTTGATTCATTTGTTTAGTAACTTCCATTTCTATTAGTTTACTAATTTTTTTTGGGTTTTATTCTTTTTTTTTAATTTAATTTTATTTTCTTTCTTCTATTATTTCTATTTTCATAAATTATAGTTTTTTCTCCATGTTCTCATAACTTTCTCTGATGTCTTTGAATGCATCACATTCCAAAATGAAATGTTTTTCCGATTCCACAGCCCCGAACGTGCAAAATGTACACACTCGTTCTTCCCAAACTTCTTTAGGTCTTTTCCACCATCCTGTTTCACACCAAAGTTGATGCTAGTTAATCCTTAATTGAGCAATAAGAACCTTTGCCCTCCACGAAATGCTAGCTCCAATGAACTCTTTTTGTTGTACATCACACATAGGGTTGAATTCCTCAATGTAGTACTTCTTCTTTCTACCCAACTCTTTTCCCCATACCTTTTTACGAAACTTCTCCATAGCAAAATCCTTTAGCTCATTGCTATTTGTGAGACATGCATTAAGGTAGATATTCCATTTTTGCATCCAAGTGTAGTTTTGTTTCATCCATGTTTTCTTGCTTTCACTCATATTGAATTAGGCCATCTACCTACTTTCATTTGCTTAATTCTTTTTAGATATCTTATGAGCCGTACCATAGCAATTGCTTCAATGGGAGTTGCTCCTGTTTCACTCAACATTATCTCATAAGGTACTGAACTTTTTATTTTGAACTTGCTCATGATCAAGCATTTTTGGATTTTCTCAATTTGTTTCCATTTTTAGATAGGGTTGTTGCTAGCACACAATTCACACCCATATAGCATCATTGGACAAACTAGGAGTCAAAAAAGCACTTTAATCGTTTTCAATCCCATAACTCTATCTCTCTGCATTTGTTTTGAAGAGCATAAAATGTTTTCCACCATCCTAAAAGTCTCTTCTTTCTGCTGTCCTCCCAATTGAGTTTGTTGTTGAAATCAATCCTGAGGTACTTTACCCATTTACGTCTTCAAGAATGTTGTCTTCAAAGAAGAAAGTATGTTCGCTTTCCTTTTATTAGAGAAAATTATTACTTTGGTCTTGCTAGTATTGACTTGCATCCCCACTGGTCTACAAAAATGCTCAAGGGCATATAAGTGCATTTGCAATCCATGGGCCGATTTGGGAATCAATACAATATCCTCAGCATATAAAAGAAGCTTTATCACAAACTCCCTCAACCAAACACCATCTCCACCTTGCAGATTTAGCCACTCTTCCAATTTATCAATATATAAACCAAAAAGAGTAGGGGATAAAGGGCAACCTTTAATCATATTTCTTAATTTTTGGTGATGATATTTAACAATGCAATATTTTATTAGTTATTTATTTTTTGTGATGAAATATTTGTATTTATTATTTTTTAGTTTAATTAAGTTATATTTAAACTAAGTGTAGGTACTAGCTACTATGTAGCCTTATTTTAATTGTGTCCTGTTTTGATTTATGTGTTTTTTCATTTTGATCTTTTAATAATTTATTTATATGTTCTTATTAGTCTTTTCACTGTAGGAATTGATTTATTATTTACTTTGCATTCGTTTGTTTTCTTTTAATATTTATTTATTGCTAATTTAAAATATTAGGAAAATTAATTTCTTATTTTTGTGATATATTTAAATTTTATTTTTGCACCATTTTATTGGTGAAAGGAATGAAATAATAAAAAATAAAAATAAAAATAAAAACAATTTTTTTTAGAAAAGTCAAAATTAAAAAGGTAATAATCTTAAAAAAAAAACAAGAATAAAAACTTATGATTAATTAGAAAAAAACTAAACTTGGTTTCAATTAATTTTTACTTGGATTTTTCTTTTTTTTGGGCAAAATTTATATTGATAGTAAATATATTGATCTTGAAGCATGAGTATTTTTACTTGGCAACTCTCAATCTTGTGAAATTTTTTATTATAGTATATATTGTTTCTAATTTTGATTTAATTAGTTTTTGAATTTTTTAAACAAATTCTATGAAGTTTATTAAAAGTTCTCAAAAATATAATATTTAAACTGAAATATTTTGAAAATTAAAATTTATTTTTTTTTTATTTTTTTAAATGCAAAATCTAAAAAAAATAAAATTATTCACGTCATAATTTTGCATAAGAGAATGCCATGTGGATAGTTGCCCACCATTTTTTATGCATTAAACTTTCTATATTTCTATGATTTTAATAAAAAATCCATTCATTGCTCTATTGCTCCATTCATTCTTAAATAACTTCAATTGTCAATAACTTTTTGCAGAAGAGGCACATACTAGGTTGCATATTAGACTTGTTTAAAAACATTCTTTTTTGTAAAGTGAATTCTATTAACTTTGAAAACAAGAATTTACACAAGAGATACTTAAAGTCTATTGGTCTTTGCTTGGGGAGACCGAACCATAGCCAAAAATATATTCGGTGAAGTAACAAAAGAGATACCTGAAGAATAACAAGCCATACACACAAACTACCTAGCACTATATAATGGTCTATCTAACCTTGCCTAAAAAAAACTACAAAATTAACATCAAATACTAGGCCTATACACATAGAAAAAAACTACAAAATTAACATCAAATACTAGGCCCATACACATAATCAAGTCATTGGGTCTAAGTTAGAGCTTGTAGGATTGGTTTTGCTTGATTTATTGGCGGTCTTACTACAGTTGGTGGAATGCCAAGGTGCTTCTTGATCCTTGCTATGATGCGCTCAATTTTCTATAGTTTTCCATCACAATCCTTCAATTGTCCATGCATGTGATCCAAAGAGTGTGGCAACTCCATATGAGGTTGATGCTAGTCCAACAAAGTGTGTCTTAATAGATATTTCATTTGCCAGTATAAGTTAATTGCCAATATATATTGATTATGTTTTCCACGAGTATGTCTCGTGTATAGGATCCATTCTATCCATTCTCCCATGATTTTAGAATTAGAGGGAAGTTTTATGGGAAGATGTTTTCCCCTCAGATCTAGCTACCTCCACTTGTATGTGAGATAGGATCTTCTCCTTGTATCTAGTTGTGAAGCCCTCTATCCAATGTTGCATATGGGTGTTGCCTCTATGAGCATGCTCCTCATAATAGGCAACCCCTCTTCTAACTTTGTCTCTCATTTTGGGCATTATGGGGGATCCATGTCGATTCCAAGTAGCTAACATAACCTAAAATTGCACAACCTACCTTACTATCTCCTAGTTCCACCTCTCCCTAGCAAAGGTTTTATTTGCCATCAACTGGTCACTTTTTCCAACTAAGCCCCAGTCTGCCTGCTTCCTTATCTAGTTCTAGCCCCCATCACCACCTTGACTCTAGCCATCCTCAAACTTGTAAATCTGGTGTGTGGATTGAGCAGGATGTGCCCCATCAACTTTTCAATCTCTATTTTTCTACTCCCTTTCCTGTGGTGTTTCATAGTGTCTTTTACTCCAATCAAAGTTCTCTAACTTTCTATACATTTTGTCTCACCAACAATAGCTATAAGTCCCTAGATGTAATGGCTTGTGTCTTTGACTAACCCTGAATCTCCCAAAGTTTCCAAAGGATTTCCATCTGACAAGGGAGAAAGATGCTAAAGAAACTAAAATCCCTTTGCTCTAGGTAAACTTCTTTGGCCTAACTTCATTTCTTTAACATTCCTTGGTTCTATTCCCCTTCGATGTCCCTCCAATTTCTATAAATTCCTATCGTCTACCTCTTGACCAATAGACTACGCAGACCTCCCACCCCCATAGTTTGATTTTACCATAGACTAAATGATGATAACCTCTTCATATAAAATATACACAAGCTTCTAACAGGAACACTAAAACAACAATGAGAAGGATTGTTACCTAAACATACATTATGTTTCCCCTGCTTGAAGGGTTGAGGATATGCATCCTCTAGTATAACCAATTGCTTCTTTGTCATTTTATATCTTGATACTTTCCTCTTAAGCCAATGATGTTTCCCTCTACCCATGATATTCCACTCCTCTAAATGAGAAATTTTCCAAAACACATGCCCAACTGCATAAACTCCATACTTCTCTCGTTGCACTTGGAGTGAAGTGAACAACATCTTCCCTATGTACATGTTTGCAACTCTTTAGTTCTTTGCTTCCTATCTCCTCATACTAAATTGCAATCCAGACCAATGTTTTATCATGTTCAAGTTCCATGTCGTGTCTACAGTTGAATACCTGTATGTTAAACATAATTGCACCATACTCCCTTGCACATATTTTGCCTTCATATTGTGAACAAATCTGTTGAGGGGTATCTATGGAACTCTGTTGAGGGGTATCTATGGAACTATGTGACAAGACAACAAAAGGCTTGGATTAAGTGGTTATATCTAGGAGAACGTTGCTACAACACCACCTACCACATGTTGATTAATATGACATTATTTTGAGCATTGTATGACTATGATGCTCCTTCATTTGTGGATTTAGAATTTTGGGATAACAGGGATCCCAAAGCCAAATATTGGATACAAGAAAGCTAAGATATCCTTAAGATCCTTTAGGAAAAGTTGCAGGCAACCCAAACCGACAAAATATGTATGTAGATAGGCACATGGTTGAGCAAAGTTTTGAGACAAGAGACTTGAGTTTCTTGAGGTTGTAGCCATACAGACAATCTTCTCTAAAGAAAGGCGGTACAAAACAGTTGAAACCACACTTTTATGGTTCCTACAGAGTAATCAAGAGAGTTCGGGAAGTAGATTACGAACTTGAGATACTAGAGGGGAGTAAGATTCATAATTTTTTTCATGTATCATGCCTCAAGAAGGAATTAGGGCAACATGTTATTACTTCAGGAGAGTTACCCCAACTGGAAGAGGAGGGGAAGATGTTTTTGCTCCTTGAGGAGATTTTAAAAGCTAGGGAAAGGAAATTAAGGAGCAAAGTGATTAGAGAGTATATTATTAGGTGGAAAGACTTGCCATTAGAGGATGACCCATGGTATGGGCCCATGGTATTTAGATGATATAAGAGAGATTATATCTCACTCATATGACATGCATAATCATTTCCTCAGATTGATTTGGAGAGATTGTGTGGCTTTGGAGTGCTAAGGGTGAAACGCTTGAGTGAATTGGTTTAAGTGGTGAAACAAATCCACTCTAGCTTATGAGAAGGAGACATCAGTCATATCTTTCATTGGCATTTATTTCTAAATATTCATACAATTTCCATGTTGTGGGTACAAAAAGAGATCGTGGGATTTTTGGGAGTTCATGTTTTCATCTGCAGTTTGTATTTTCTCAACAATTCAAGCCATTATTTGTTGGGTCATGGCATCAAAAGGGAGTGTCGAATTAGCCATCAAGTCTACTCTACTATAGTAATTTACAGTTATGTAAGGGGACATTCCAGTGCTATGATCATCTCTTAGTTTCCTAACAAATCGTGGCATTATCCATGGTTGTTTATGAGCTTCCAAAACATTATTTTTGTAGCTCACAACACTACTTGAACATGTATTTCTAGATTAGATTAATAAAACAAATTAGAATATTTTGGGTGAAATTGTTTGCTATGGTGTTTTTTCTTGCAGTATTATTGGTGAGTTGTTTATTTAGCGAGAAGGGATTTTATAGTGGTATTAATAAATGAATATGTTATATTGGTTGAATTTATTTGTTGTGATATTTTGTTTTGGGTATATTGGTTGAGTTGATTGTCTAGAAAGAGGGGATTTTACACTAATTCTAGTTGGTATTGTAGGTTCTCTTATGTGTTTTTGTCTTTCAGCTCTAGGTTTATGGGTGGCATTAGTTAGGTTGAACAAACTATTAATAGTCCTGCCTTTCTTGCCCCTATGGATCTCCATTACACCTAGAGCTCATTCTCATTGCCTTCCTTAGTTTTGTTTCTATTGCAAAAACCTCTTCAGTTTGAATGGTCTATGTTCCTTTCTTTTTATCCTACTTTGTTTCGAATGACCACTAGCACATCCATTGTTTTTCACCCTTCTCCGAAATTCCCTAATGTTGGGATCTGGTACTCTCTAGGTGTTATTCCGAGGCAAAGAATGTTCCCAAGGTGTCGTTCTGAGGGTGATGGCTCCTCGAGAAAATCCAGAGACTACTCCCAAGCCTAGTCAACTGCTAAAATTTATCTTTCTATCACCCCCCTTGAAGTTCAAGAATAAATCCACCAACTTGAATCCTAAGCAACAATTGACCACACAATAAAAAACATGCACAATCAACAATTATCTCTATATCATTTTTATCAACCCCTCATTCCTTCCCTTGCTCTATTGAAGTTCTAAACAAGTGGTTGACATATCCTCTTCTACCCACTAGAGATGACATAATCCAATACAAACATGCTATTTTTTCATTTGGGGTGCATACACTCTTAATATGTTTTGTTACTGATTGGAATGTATGGGATATCATCATATTTTCCCTAAATATTATGCATTATTTTTGGTGCAATTATAAAATGTATAAGATATTGAAATATAAATTAGAAAGGGGACTTTGGCTAGACTACATTTGTACATTAAATAAATTTATGTCACAGTTGTGTATCACTTATCCCACATCTTGCCTTATGTCATCATTGGACATGCAACCATATGGATTTTCCCCATCGGAAATATCATGATCTACACCCATCACCTCCTTTGTCTCTTGATATACATAACAATGGGCATCATTTTTAGTACACCATTTAAATTGATTTTTTTCACGGTTTTATGGTTAGAGGTTTTGAGTTGAAAGGGATGCATTTTAACCACCAAGCCACTAATTAATCCCTAGGGTCTAACCCCATAGGGTCTCATCCTCTACGTCCATGGTTAAATGAGCCTATGTCATCTCTTTCTATAGTGAGCCTATAGGAAACTATATGATATCATGCACAACGAAATTTTAACACATAATAATGCTCATAGATAGTACTAAGTGATTAAGGAAATCATCAACACTAGAAGGGTATACCTTGACATCAATTTTCCCCTCAAATTAAGTGCCAAAAAATGATGGAACATTAGCTTTTGGATAATTGTGCAGGTTTCCCTCATAAAGCTCGTTTAGTTTATACGGATTATCTTTCAATACTTGCACAAGTCGGTGAAATTGGCATATTTTATTATGGAAGAATCCATCCACAATGCTTAAGTCCAAGTCCCAAAAGGCTTGATTTCATTCTACTTTTGGTGCATAAAAATATTGAATAAATCTAAATTTCATGCCCCCTTCAATGGCCAAAAATTGACAAGTCCAAGGTGCATGAACCTCCTCTACATTTTGGTTATAAAAAGGAGCCATGGGTATGCATTTTTGAAAGCTCATTAAAGATGATTTGGAATAATCTTGTTGGTTTAATGATTCTTGAGATACATCTTCTTGAGAGTCATTGCATTTGCGAGAGAGAGAGAGAGAGATTCTAAAGGATCTTTAAGGACATTCCCGAGAAGAAGGAGAAGGAGCCCATTGATGTCTACTTCTTCTTGGTGCCTTTGAAGGATTTTGGGCTTTACATTCATTGGATCAATAAAGATATGCTTGCTTCATTTTTATCATTTTATTATTTTATCTATGTTTCCATGTCATTTTCTATGTGTTGTGATGAAAATTACTAGCTCATTAACCATGGTATCTGTCATTATTTTTTTGCTATTAGTAGAACTCAACCTCTCCATTACTTAAGAGGATAATTGGTTTACCTTAGCTAAAATAGTTTCCAAAATATTAATGACTCCACTAGGTTTGAATTCAACTATTTCACCCTTTCATTGATTGTAAGGCCCTCCTTACTAACCATTCTTGTTGTGTAGGTGCTAAAACTGAACCATTGTTTCCAGAACTTATATTTCATCTCGATATGCTCATGGAGTTATTTTTCTATTTGGAGACAAACATGTGCAACTATAAAAGAAACATACGTGTAATTTGCATGGGCTTTATGTTTTATCCCATACAAGTTTTATCACTTCTACTTTTTAGGTTTATTTTAAAATAGTTTCCAAAATATTAATGACTCCACTAGGTTTGAATTCAACTATTTCACCCTTTCATTGATTGTAAGGCCCTCCTTACTAACCATTCTTGTTGTGTAGGTGCTAAAACTGAACCATTGTTTCCAGAACTTATATTTCATCTCGATATGCTCATGGAGTTATTTTTCTATTTGGAGACAAACATGTGCAACTATAAAAGAAACATACGTGTAATTTGCATGGGCTTTATGTTTTATCCCATACAAGTTTTATCACTTCTACTTTTTAGGTTTATTTTGCTTAAAATTATTTGTATGCACTTTGCAAAGGATTTTTAACTAGTTCCACTTATCCTTACCTAAACATGTGGGTGCATTATCTCATAATTAATTTATATTTTATAACAAAATTAGGATCCAAAGAGATCATTATAAATTTAGTATGATTTTGCACTTTATGCCCATAAAGTGATTTGAGTGGATCAGAAACAAGCTATACTTCTCTCCTCATTTCCCTTCCAAACAAACATTACAAAACGTAAATATTAACTAAAGGAAGCACCACCCCAATTGTGCGCATGAATACTTAGTTTCTTGGGTATTGATTTTCTTCAATTTCATATAACTAATTCGGCCAAGTGTAAGCAACCCCAATGTGCAAATCTTTCAATTTTTGGAAATCAACTTAAAGGAATTTTTTGTTTTATTTTATTTGCAATCATAAAATAGGGGAGCTTTCATGAAAGTAAGTATCATTTATAATCACATATTTTAATCTAGGCTTGATTTTCACTTTTTAGCAATTTCATTTGGTGTTACATTATTCTCTCACATAGTTCACTGAGGGGAAGTTGTAAGGAACATAGGGTGTCCACATGTTGCAATTCAAACCTGTCTGATTTATCATATTCACCTTTTGTACATAATCACCACACATACAAAAAAACATTAAGCCTTCCTAAGAATAGTATGTCTTTCTCCTCATGCCCATATGCAATCTTGGAGAAGCAAAGCACTAGGATAGCCAAGAACGTTTTCTTATCTACACCCTTAGCAACCATAATTGGCCACCATCATTGTTACAAACTCTTTAAAAACAACTCTATGTTGACCAACTTAAATCCTACATTAAGAGGATTTATAATTTTTTTTAGTTTGGCTATGACTTTGAGGGTGGGCATCTAAGAAATCCCCCTTCATAATTTTACATTTGAAACTTAGTAGTTGTCTATTAAGGAAATTTAATTATTCTAAATTAATGTGCACAAAGCCAAGGAAGGGGATTCCCATGAAGGTTCGATGGTTGAGATCCATTTTTTCTTGTGGAGCCCTTTTGAGTCACCCAATTCTTTTGAGTTGCTTGACTGATGATCACATTTTCAATAGCCTATAAGCTCTCTACCCACATTATTGAAAGTGGATTAGTGACCAAACACAAGTGCCAGTAGTGAAATGCTCCACACTTGGAGGTGATTTTTAATGGTTATTGGGAAACACTGCTAGCTCCTTCAAAACATGCCCATAGTACCCCTCATTACAACCATCCTTTCTACCGTCACTAGTTTCTTGTTATGGGTACATGTCCCACCATTGAAACTTGTGCAAGTTCTAGTTACTAATTGAGAGGATTAATGCTAGGTTTCTAGGAATTGTGTTTACTTTTCCATATCAATGCTTCAAGAAAATCCTTTTTATTGAAACAAATTTAACATATTAAATTGTCATCCTGCATTATTATAGATAATTTGTACTTATTTTCTTTGATTAGGAAATATTTTAAACATTTTTGTAGTCCATTCCACTCATCACACATCTCACTGCAAGTTGAGTAGCATAAGGAATCCTCCAAGACCCCACCATTCTATATTCTTGCAAGGTCTACCACTATTATTGGTGTAACAACCATGGGTTAAAGTTTCAAGTAATAAAGGACATTGAAGGCAAAAATAAGACCAAGGTCACATGGCACATATTCCAAGATGAATGGAAGGGAAAATATTAAAGTGGGTATCACTTGTGGTTAATTAACGGCTATGGAAATTGGCATTAGCATTGAAAAAGGCAAGAGCAATAAATGACAATTATAAGGAATACAGGAAAATAGGAGAAAAGGAAGATTAAGAGACAATAATATGCATGCAAGGGAAATTAGAGAGAAAATTAAGAAAAAGGAAAAAGAAAGGAATAGGCACTAGACATCAATGATTAAAAGGAATATGAGAAATAGTTGGCATCTTTTGTTAGTTTTAGATCTTGATCACTTTAAGAAGTAGAGCTCTAAGAGAGGATAGAACAAGCACTTGGACACAAACAATCAAGCAAGCAAGCACAAGCAAAGGAAAGCAAGGAAGCACAAGGAAAAGATTGGAAAAGTAGCTAGAACGGGAGGACATTGCAGATAAGAGGTTGCATGTGTGATTTCATTGCTGAGATTTGGATGCATGTACATGAATTTGGTTATTTAGTGTCTTTTCTCTCATTGATATGGGATTTTCCTAGATTGACAGTGGTTTCAACCTTGCCTTACCCTTTCTTGGATAGCCATGGTGTGATGGGATTCATTATTGGTTTAGTTTTGGATTACCGAAAGATTTTGGATCCTGGTGAGGTGGTCTTAGGAAAATCACAAGGGTTGGGAGTGGAAAGGATGTTCTCCAGGAATCCCTTGATAGGTGGGTGGAGGCAGGAAAATTCCTCTAGGTATGGTGAAGAAATTATGAGGCATCCATGCTTGTGTTGATGTGGTGATTTCTGAACCAGTTTAGGTGAAATCATTATGGTTGAGGGTTGAGGTGGTTTAGCCTCTGGATGCCCTGGTTGGATTTTTTTCGGTTTATTCCATGAGATCCCACATTCATGCTTGGAATATGGCACATGGGTGATTGGCTGAAAGAGAGATTTGGTTCAACCCAATCTATGGGCATGTGGTACATGGAAGTCCCTGACTTGGTTGGCATTTGCATATGTACTCATGTGTTAATTCTTATTGAGAATAATGAACATAAGTTCTGATTTTATATATGATTTTATGACTAGTTAGTCATGGTTATATTTTGGTAAAATGTTGATTACATGCATGATATGTTTTCTATTTTATGATTTTCTCTTGTTATGGATCCATTCAGTGATTTAATGAGTTCTTGGCTACTTGACATGAATACATAGGCTAATGTATGTTATTGCAGTTAGTAAGAGAGGGATGTAAGCCTTCTTGGTGATTCTTTGATCAAACTATTCTTTTATCGCCTACAGGTACCTTGACCACAAAGAGTTTATCTAAATAATTTCATGTATTTGATAAGTTTGAGTAGGAATTGGGTCAAGAACAATGAGTATTGACCATTGTAAGTGATTAAGATGATTCTGAAGAATTTTTGGAAGTTGGCATGGAATTGGTCCTAAAAATCTGGATCAACGTTTCTAGACGCACCCTTTGAACTGGGAAATTTTTACTCCAACCACACGGAGGAAGGCTTATGCTTGAGGTTGTAGCCTTCTAACTGCATGCACAACTTGGCATGAGTGCGACTAGGCTGTGAAGTCAAGTAAAAAAAAATTTCCAACTCGGGCTTAGTTTACCAGTGGATATTGTTTGACATATGAGTGATTAGGTGGCCCTAAGAGATTTTAGTGAGTTTCCGATTAGTAGAACCCACTTCCATAACTGAAACTTGAATGTCGAGTTTTGTCATAGTAACTCTCAGCTCATGTTTACCCTCGAGAGCTTGTAAAAGTGAGTAAATGTGGGGTGGGGTGTTACAGGGTGGTATCAAAGTAGTTATGTTTCCTGTAAACCTCTCTGGTACCAGTGCTATAGATTGGTATCAAAGCGAGGTTTACAATATTGGACCTCGAGTTACATGCAGATGGTTATAATTATTATGCATGCAGTTATTGTTACAAATTTGTATTATTGATTCATGCATGATATTAAATTTTGATGTTGATATGTTGTTGCTATTATTATATATACATCATGCTAATTTGGACTAACTTGTGCAGATGAGATAGCCTCCATTGAGATACATTGAGGTTTGATTTTAATTAAGTCTTCTATTTGGTTTATCTAACAAGGCATGTTTGCATGAAATAAAAAATCAAAGATGAAGACCAAAATTGTGGATTACATTTCACATGGCTCCCTATATAGGCATGACGTGAATTATGTAACCAACCCTCCCACATTTACCCAAATCCACAAGCTCACCTGGTAAACATGAGGTGAGAGTTACTATGTGAGACTCGATTTCTAAGATGCACTTAGGGAAAATGGGGGTCACATGTCCAGAATTGACTACAATCACCCAGTGACACGTGATGACACTGTTATCAACCTAATTTGACCCAACACTATTTATTTTCAGTTTTGTTTCCTTAAATTTAACATAACTTTCTATTTTTGGTAGTTTCTCACGATCTAAACTTTTGAGGCCATTTTGAGGGCCTAAACGACATTTTCAAGGAAAACAAAGAGACCGAAAAAGCGATAAAATTTGTTTCACATATTTTAAGCTCAACCTCCTCATGGAGATCTTTTAAATTAGGTATTATGATAGTCAAACGAATATCATATGCCAAAGTTGTGACCCGAGGAAGTTAGAGGTCCCAATTACTCATTTATACAGACACTTTGTGTACATTGTACCTGAAGGTTATAAATACATATATGTTCATTAATTCAATAAGCTCACCAAAGAATCATTAAGAAGGCAATGTGACCTCTCAACATAGCTATAAGAACACTTATTAGTCCATACATTAATCGACCAATCAATAACTAAATAATTCATGACAAGGGTCATCGAAGATACACATCATATGAACAACATATAGCCAGAAAATAAATAGCATATAAACCATGGAAACTCGGCCATAACATCGCTAACACAATCGCTACGAATATATATGAATCGAAATAGAAGAATAACTCTTATTAATATATGAAAATACCAACCAAGTCAGGGACTTCCACATACCACCAAATCATAGATTGGGTTGAACCAAATCTCTCTTTCAACCAATCACCTCCGCGCCATATTTCAAGCATGAATGTGGTATCTCATGGAATAAAACAAGACAAACCAAACCAAGGCTTCCAAAGGCCAAACCACCTCAACCCCCAACCAATGATTCCACCTCATAGTCGGACACCACCAACACCAACCAGACCAGTCTCTACCCAAGTTGTAGAGGGATCCAGGAAATAGTAACTCAACCCACAACCTTGTAGGGCTCTAGAACATTTGTCCAACGTAGCTCCAGGGTCTAGTAACTCAACCAACCAAGGGATATAAAGAATTTGTCCCAACCTAGGCTTCATGACTAGTAACTCAAGCCAAGTTGTTCCTTAGCTTCCAAAGCGTTTGTTCCAACCTACACCCATAAGGAATTATGAGCACCAACTAGAAAACAATCATGTGGAAAAACCCACAACACCATGACTATCTAGGAAATGGAAAGGCATGGATAAAAGCATTGTCAATAGAGGCAATCCTCCATGCCAATGACAACACATAACCAAATAATCACATGCATGCAACATGCATCCAAAATCAACAAGGAAAACACACATGCAACATGTTACCTGCAAAGAAATCTAGTCTTAGCCGCTAATCCACTTGTTCCCTTGCACTTTCCTGCTTTCCTTTGCCTTCTTTATATAATCCAAATGAAAAATAGAGTGCTCCAAGAAAAATCTAAGTGTGGAAGAGTAAAAGAGAATGAGAGAATAGATTAAAGTTCCAAGACGAAACTGACAAAAAGTTGTGAACTCATCCTTAGAA
>APFE031714510.1:0-36422 GCA_000404065.3 Pinus taeda
AGATGGAGACTCGGTGACAGAGCATCTAAATGCGTTTAATACTGTGGTAAGTCAGTTATCATCTGTTGATATTAAAACTTCAGATGAAGATAAGTGCATCAGTTTGTTGTGTTCTCTACCAGACTCGTGGGATAGTCTGGTAATTGCAATAGGTAGCAATGCAACTGCTTTGCAGTTTGATGAAATAGTCTCAGCCTTGCTGACGGAGGAGATGAGACGGAAAAATATGGACAACCAGAATGGTGATGCCTTGTCTTTACGAGGACGGTCCCAGAACAGAAACAAAAATAAGTCATCGAGTGGGAGATCTAAATCTAGAGGGAGATCTAAATCTCCAGGAAAACCTACAAAGGTGGTGTGCTGCAAATGCGGAAAGGAAGGCACTTCAGAAGGGAGTGTAAATCTAAAGCTCCTGATAAAGGAAAGGGATCTGATGATGCTCCTTCTGCAGAGGCGAAAACCACCTCAGATGAAGGTGGGGATGTGACTTGGCTTCTTCAAGTACACATGTAGATCATGAGGCATGGTTGATTGACTCAGGTGCATCCTTTCACTTCACTCCCCATAGAGAGTGGTTCTGCGAGTATGAGAAATATGATGGTGGTGATCTCTTCTTAGGAGATTATAGGAAGGCTATAATCATTGGTCGTGGAAACGTAAAGTTGAAGTTGCAAGGTGGAAGGGTTAGAACCCTTCCAGGTGTTCTACATATTCCTACATTGGCGAGAAATCTGATTTCTGTAAGCAAGTTGGATGATGCAGGTGTAAAGACAGTTTTCGAGAAGGATACCTGCAAGATGGTTCGAGGAGCACTGCGTATTGATGCGGGAAGAGTTCAGATTGGAAACTCTGTACAAGCTGCAAGTAGGGCACTGTTGTTGCGGGCTGCAATACGTTCTATTGTTCCCTGAAAATGAGCAAGAAAATCTAGTGGTCTCTGGAGAGAAGACCATGTCTGTGGCATCAAAGGCTTGGACATATTGGAGAGAAGGGCCTTTGAATACTTCATGGTAAAGGTATGGTAGAAGGTATGAGTAATAGCTCTCTGGATTTTGATTTTTGTGAAAATTGTGTATATGGGAAGTAGAATCGGGTGAGTTTCCCCTCTGGTGGTAAGAGGACGGAACAAATATTAGAGCTTGTGCACAGTGATGTGTTTGGCCCTGTGAAAGTTCCATCGCTGGGTAAGTCTGTGTACTATGTATCATTTATAGCTGACTTCTCAAGGAATACATGGATATCTTTCCTTAAGAAGAAATCTGAAGTCTTTGACAGGTTTAAAGAATTTAAGGCTCTGGTGGAAAATCAGACAGAGAAGAAGATAAAGGTGCTGAGGACAGATAATGGTGGAGAACTTTGTAGCAAGGAATTTGAAGATTTTGTAAGAAGTGTGGTATAGCACGGTAGAAGACTACTCCATATACACCTCAGCAAAATGGAGTCGCAGAAAGAATGAACAAGACGTTGATGGAAGGGCAAGAAGCATGCTCAGTGGTGCCAGGTTAGGACAGGAATTTTGGGCAGAGGCGGTGGATACTGCATGTTACTTGGTCAACAGGTCACCTTCATCAGCGTTGGAGGATAAGACTCCACAAGAAGTATGGACTGGTAAGAAACCCTCTCTTTCACATCTGAGGGTATTTGGATGTGATGCATATGTACATGTTCCAAAGGAGAACCGAACCAAGTTGGATAGTAAATCTGAAAAGTGCATCTTTATTGGGTATAAGGATGGTTTAAAGGGTTATAAACTTTGGAACCCTGTCACACGGAAGGTTGTGTACAGCCGCGATGTGGTGTTCAGAGAGGTGAAAGATGTTATTAAACATGAAGTCCAACCAAAGGAGCCTGTGAAGATACAGTTTGAACTAAAGGAGGAAGAATCAGACTCTGTAGCAGAGGAGGAATCAGAAGATGAAGAGCCACAAACTCCGGCTGTGAGAAGATCAGCTCGAGAAAGAAGGCAGCCAGAAGGGTATAGTCCATCTGCTTTCTGTTCAAATTTTGCTTTGTCTGTTACTGATGATGATCCCAGAACTGTGAAGGAAGCAGTGGATTCAGAGGATGGAAAACTCTGGAAAGAGGCCATGGTTGATGAAATGCATCTTTGCACAAAAATGAGGCTTGGGATCTGGTGGAGTTGCCGGCTGGAAGGAAACCCATTGGCAGCAAATGGGTGTTCAAGAAGAAGACAAATGCAGAAGGGAAGGTGGAAAAGGTTATTCCCAGGTGCCGGGAATTGATTTTGGTGATATTTTTTCTCCTGTTGCCAAGTAACTTCTATTAGATTACTTTTATCTGTTGCTGCTGCTTTTGATTTTGAGGTAGAACAGATGGATGTGAAGACAACATTTCTTCACGGGGATTTGGAAGAGGAAATCTACATGAAGCAACCTGAAGGCTTTGTGGTGAGGGTAAGAAAGAACTGGTATGCAGTTAAAGAAGTCTCTGTATGGGTTAAAACAGTCACCAAGGATGTGGTATCAGAAATTTGATACATTTATACGGGGACTTGGCTTCACCAGAAGCAACGCAGATCATTGTGTGTATTTTAAATTAATTGGTGACCGTGCTATTTATCTGGTCTTGTATGTGGATGATATGTTGTTGGTTGGAAATGACAAAGAAATTATCCAGGATTTGAAGACCCATTTGTCCTCCAAATTCGACATGAAAGATCATGGTGTTGCAAACTATATTTTGGGCATGGAAATTAAAAGAGATCGGACAAAGAGAAATCTCTGGTTAAACTAGAGGAAGTATTTCAAGACAATATTGCAGAGGTTTAATACGTAGGATAGTAAATCGGTGAAGGTTCCTATTCCTATAGGTGTAAAGTTATCTGTTGAATAGTGTCCCAAGACACAAGAAGAGGAAGAGGAAATGTCCCGTGTTCCATATGCAAGTGCAGTCGGTAGCCTGATGTATGTGATGGTCTGTACTAGACCATACATTGCACATGCAGTGGAAGTCTTGAGCAAGCTTATGTTAAAACCAGGGAAGGAGCACTAGACAGCAGCGAAGTGGTTTTTTAGGTATTTGCGTGGCACTAGTGATTATGGTTTGTGCTACCAAGGAAGACCAAGATTGGACAAAGTGTTGGATATTTGTGGCTTTGTTGATGCAGACTGGGCTAGAGATCTGAATCAAAGAAGATCTACAAGTGGGTATGCGTGTAAACTATTTGGAAGTGTAGTCAGTTGGATGAGTAAGAAACAATTTGTAGTGGCACTACCAACTACAGAGGTAGAATATATGGCAACCACTCATGCAAGCAAGGAAGTAGTTTGGTTGTGGAGATTGTGTTCAAGTATGGGGTTAGTGTAGGGAGCTATAAGGATAGATTGTGACAGCCAAAGTGCAATATTCTTGGCAAAGAACCCTGCATATCATTCAAATACAAAGCACATTGATGTACAATATCACTTTCTGAGGGATATGATAGAAGACTAAAAGGTGTTGCTGGTAAAGGTGGACACTTTGAAGAATACTACAGATGCATTAACAAAATCTATGAGATATGAGAAGTTCTCTTGGTGTAGAGAAACAATGGGCATTGCAGGGCTGGATAAATGACTAAGCTCTCTTGTGGCCCCCTATGGAAAGAAAACAACAAGTGGGAGAATGTTGGGTTGTGTTATATTCTTTCCACAACTAGCCCACGTAGTTAACCGGGGTGTTAGAAGGGAGGTGCATCCCCCCCTCGTTGCATCGATTGCATAGCGAGGGGAGTCATAGGGCATTTGAGGAGTGCAGGTAACCCCACTCTATGGGGTCCGGGGTCGTGCCCTGGAAAATTTTTGTTTTGGACCCTATATTAGGTTGGGCGGACCTACCTATGGTTTTGTGCATGTTTTTCGCACATGGTTTTGGACGCGATGGTTTTCGGTCCATGGTTTTTGATGCGATGGTTTTCGGTCCATGGTATTGGATGCTTCAGCATGTATAAATATGTATTGTAACATTGAAAGGAACATAATGAAAAATCAAGCTGGTAGTCCCGGTTTTGGGATCTAGGGGAAAGTATTTGTGCATATGTGTTTTTTATGTGTTATCCTCTCGCATTGTTTATTTTTGTATGATTTAGAATTCGTATGCAGGTAATTTATGTACGGGGTTACAACCTACAATAAAGTGTAGTGAATGATGAACTGCATCATGATCACTCTAGTATAAATGTGAAATATGAATATGACCCTGTTGAATAGGAAAATTTGACCAAATTTGATCAATAATCGTCCTTTTTGACGAAAATAAAATTTCTTGTTACTTCTTATAATCATTCTGAGTGCAAGTACTCTAATAACTATTTACATATTTTCCTATTTTAATCGATGTTAATATTGAAATCTTGAGTAAATATAAAAAAATAATCACTGTGCATGTATTGTCCATTTCCTATTGCAATTGGATCAATAACTGATGAAACAAACACAATTGGTGCAGCATATACATTTATTACGCCTATTCGGTATTGGAAATAGACTTATGACAAGTTTAATTATGTTATTGCAAATGTTCTTGGTCGATGTGATCTCTTTGTTTTTGTCAATGAAAGTAAATACTCCATGAACACAATTTGATATGTTGAAATTGAATTTGAAAAAGTCATTATTTGGCAACAACATTTTTTTATGCATTTCTTGGATACAATGAAACATAACACTCATTTGATATTCATAGAAGAAAATGTCATTGACATGAGCATGCACACTTAATGTATTAAAAGTTTTAATTGCTAAAGTATTTGCATTTTCTATTGGCTTGTGTATGTATTCTAGTTTCCATGACGCTTGAGTTCTTAAGTGTTCCATTTCTTCTAATATTTTCTTATTCACACAAAATTTATTTTGTGTTAGTTTCTAAAGAAGATATAATGATTCCATTGTTCTAACATGTGAAAATGTTGTGTACACTATTTCATATGTCGATATACCACTCAGATCAAATGTGAGTCCATCCAATGTTAAACATTGTGATCGATGTATTCTTCTTCCACAAGGTGACTATATCAAAAATTGTTTTTGTACTATAGTTTTAGAGCTCTTTCTATGAAATGCCAATGGTTTCGAAACACGTAATATTGGTGTCCAATGTAATGAAATTTTTTCAACATATAGTTCATGATACTTGTTTCTTTGTAGTTTACCAATATCTATATTTAGAAAATGTATCCATATTACCTCATATTTTTTCCTATTTCTTGTACATCTTTTCCATATTCCATCCATGCCATTAACACGACCATCCTCTGTATCATAACATCCTGCATATATCTCAACAAGAACATTACATTTTGTTGGACACCTAGTCCAGTAAAGGTTATGGTGTGGAATTTGAACAATCAAAGGGAGTCCAAGAGACCTTGGAATATGAATCCAAGAGTCACACAAATGTATTATAAATGTATATATTGTGAATAATAATGGATCTCATGATTATCTATCCTATCCTATGTCCACATTCCATGTGTGCTTACCATGGTATCAGAATGAGTGAATTTTGTCCCTAATCCAATTGAGCCACTAGTTTTGTGGTCAGTTCTACCATTAGTAGTGCCTCCCTGGACTCTACATTTGAGCTCTCTGCCATCCCTCTGTCGCGAGAAGACATTGACACTTTATGTGAGTGATGAACAAAATTTCTCTCACTAGGGTATGTTATGATGCCTAACACTATGATACCTTGGTATTAATTTTATTAATGCTCCATGTCGGAAATGTGTTATGCTTCTCCTAACACATCATTAAGGTTGTACCATTCTTTTTACATAAACACTTTATCTACCACAACCATTCCCACCATCATTAATCAACCTAGTTTATGTGTTTCCTTAGAACATTCATCTCTCCTTATATAATATTGGTGCATCTCTACTTGTCTCAGATCTAACATCTACTGGATAGTTCCTCTATGACCCGTTTGACCATTGAAGAAACTAGGTTAATTGTATGAAACATTTCCAGAGGTTACTCATGGTTTTTGGCCATACTGCATATTGTAGTTATTTTTTTATATTAAACCATTTCTTTTTCGATTCACCTATGTGAAACCAAAATGAATTCACTCGCCCAACCATTCTTCTATTACGTTCCTATCTAGGTGGTTGTTGCATAGCTCCTCCACTAATTTTTATCTTGGAGGTTACTCTTGTGGGGATGCTTTTGGGTCAAAATTGAAGGCATTTCTAGAAAATCAATTGGCTAGTTGTTGCATTGAAAGAAGAGTGTGGTTTATGTATTGAAGGGGTTATTCCCTCAAAGAGTTGTTGTTGTTGCACTGAAAGAGTTGTTCAATTTATGGTTTTTGATGCCTTGTTACACAATGATCATACACATATATTTAAGTTGAATACCTTGCACTGAGTTCAACATGGAACCATTTTATTATATTTCTCTCCAGATACTATTTCCTCCAAGTGGTTCATTTTTGTTACAATGAGTTTGAATGGGAATGAAGCATTGAATCTATGTGTTCTTTGACTCTGGTTTATATTCTATGAGTTTATTTGAAGTCCTGAGAAATGCATTGAAAGTATGCTCTGATGTCATGCACTCACTGTTGAATACCGGTGGATGTGCATTCAAATCCTATGGATGGATTATGCTGGTTTTAAACGTTTTGTATGAATATTATAAACTTCTATCTTGTTATCATCAAAGATCATTAGTTAAAGACTGTGTCTTAACTATTGTGGTGAGTTTCATGTTTTGAATTCCATGTAATTATGTTCATGTAGTGATGCCATATATTTTATTTGGTTCCTTTTTATACTGACTACTATGAATGGCACATTAAGCTCTCCATAAAGTGCATATGATTCATATATATGTGTTGATTCATACATAGTTGAAGATGTGTATGTTCAACATTCAAAATTGATTCAAGTGCTATGTTGACTTATATGTGCCTCAATTTGATAATATGTGTTTAATTATATGTCCATTGAATTATATCTATGATTTATTGAATGCCTGTTGTGTTTTGAAGTTGAGACATTTATATGTGCCACTACCAGTAAAAAAATCTACATACAGGTTTACTGAATTTCTTTTGTAGAGAAATGATGAGGTAGAGGAGCTTGAAGTTGATGCACTTTATACTTGTCACATTCAAGTGCACCAGGATCAAAAGCAGCAGAGACGAACATACCATCCATATGGAGAATCAATCATTTTATGTCATTAGTGTGTCACAATGAGTTGATATTTCTTCAAAAGGAAGGAATCTGAAACTCAAATTGCTCCAAGAAAAGAAATGAAAGATCAAAAGCTTTGAAGTGGAGCCTCATTTTGAGATTTTAAAATTTGACCACAATGGTTGAGCTTGTATTGGTGTAAGAGGGTGGAAGTTGAAGTGTTGGTTGTGAGTTTTATTTTTAGTATTGTTTTCTAAAATCCTTGTTAGAAACAAATTTTGGTCTCATGTCCTGTACAAGGAAGTAATATGCCCCTCCCACATATTTTTTCAGTTAAATTATAAAACTAAAAACACTTTGCTGATGTCATTTTCTATCTTTGAGGCCAACTTTTTTACTTACACTTATTGGTTGAGCTTGAAAAAAAGGTCAAAATTACAGAGTTATTAGAGTTTATAAATAATTTAATACACCCATTTTTCATGATACTATTGAAATTGGAAAAAATACTCTCTTTGACATTTTGACATGCTTGCAAACTATACAAGAGAAAATAGTGTCATTGTAGCTCAAATCATAGCTGCAACAAGATGAGTTTTAACAACATAAGTATCATTATGAACTTATTTTTGTTTAGAATAATAGTATAACTTAGTTCAATAAAGACTCCCATCAACCACTAGAAAGTGGTAAAATCAATGACATTCAGGTTGACTCCCATCATGTGCCCATTTTAGGAGCATATTTGCGTGCAGCTGAGTAAATCTATCCTGCACTTCCCAAGCCAATCATTATACCTTGGGAAGATCTAGTTAGCAACAAACACAAAACAGGTCTTGGATATGATAAGGAGGCATCCTTTCATATTCCAGATTACTCAAAGCCCATCAAATTTTAGAGTACCATATTTCTTCATGACAACTCATCTTCACGTGCTCCAGATTCTGCTCCTCAACATTCGCAACCAAAAGTTGTCAAATGCCAACATTGTGACTGAGTTACCCATGTGAAAGATCATTTTTCAAATCTTCATCCATGTGAGCATTATGGTCAGCACACTCATTCTTCAAAAAGACACTTCAAAAACAAGCCTCCTGCAAGAACAAAGATTCACCTTGGATGGATCGCTTCTTGGCAATGGGCTTCAACAACCAAGAAGACATTTCATTCATATGTTAGAATTTATTCTAGAGTATTAAAAATTCTTGCAATGTAATTTTCTCTATAATCTCACCTTTTATCTGATAGGGGGGAACTGATGGTCATCTCCAAGCTTTAAAGATAAATCAAACAATCTTGAGTCACAACCTGAACCTATTGCTTGAGCCTACAACTAGAGACAACCATACACAAATTAACAGTTGTAGCTAGAGACACATAAGCCCCTAAAAATACCTATTTTTGGTGGCCTTCCTTAGACCACAATAGGTTGCATACCTTCATTTTACAGGTTGAAGTTCTCCCTCTCCAAAGCATTAGGGACACTTCCTCTAGCATAAGACTTTAGATTCTTGCCAGATTCAGAAGAGTTATGGGAATCGTACTAAGCGTTCCTTTCATTGGTGGCCTTCCTTAAACCACCACAGGTTATAAACTACCCTTTTACTAGGTTGGTATCCCACTTCAAAGAATTAAGGAGCACTTCCTCTAGCAGAAGAATTCAACTTCTTCATATATTTGGAAGAGTTCCGAGAACTACACTAAGTGTTCTAGTGTGGGTGGTAATCCTTAAACCATCATCAGTTGGACCTCAAGTTATACCACTTTATGTTATCATCTCATATGGCATAGTCAACGTATTGTCGTCATGCATTATTGTATTTTGTATTATATCTCTCTTCTTGCACTCATATATACCCCTTCAGATTAAGGGGGGGAATGTTGGATACCTAATATGCTAAGGGTTATGGTGTGGAATTTAAATTGTCAAAGGGAGTCCAGTTGACCTTGGAAGATGAATCCAAGAGTCACACAAATGCATTATAAATGCATATCTTATGAATAATAAACGATCTCATGATTATCTATCTTATCTATTGTCCATATTCCATGTGTGTTTAACACATTTGGCAACAATTTCTGGTGGTAATCCCATTATTTTCTCATATGGTAAATAATGTATTTCCTTATTATCATATTTGTCAATCACATAAATGACTATTACTTCTTCCTTTACATGTAACAACATTTTCCCATTATGCTTTCGTATATTTGTGTTCCTATAAAATATATATGGAAACAATGGATCTAGTGGAGAAATTATATAGAGCTTATTGTTTATATATTCTATGTCTTCATCATATTTTGGATTCAATCTCATTTTGCTAGGGATTTCAACAAAAAAAAAATTGTGTATTTGGTGCATTGTGGCATGTAAGTGATAGAATTTTACTTTTTCCTTCCAAAATTTTTATGGTATTTTTTCCTTTTATAAAATTGGTTGCTCAAAAACTAGAGAATTTGTGATCAGTTGCGTTTGGAATAAGTCAGCAGAAAATATCATATCAATATTTCCAAGATAAGCCACCGGACTATGTTTTTCTCCAATAAACGTTTGTTAACTTGGTATAATAATTTTTCACCTATCAAAGATGCTTCATCAATAAGCATCACATGTTATTTTTTCACAATGTTTTGTCAATGTGACTAACTTCTCACCTTTAAGCGAAAGATATTCTAATTTGTTCAATAGAAGATTAAATGTAAAATTCAATGTTATTACACCTGCATTGAATGTTGCCTTTTGTATATATGTTTTCATGTTTCCTTTTAATTGATATCAGTCATAATTGAATATGGCATTGTACATGCAAATTAGAGTGAGGAATAATTCTATTATAGTAAATGTTTTTCCATCAATTGCACCACTTGTTACAAATATGTACAATGGCCGATCTAGATTTTTTTCCTGTTAATATTTCTTTCACTATTTTTTTTCCCTCTATTAATCATTCTCATTATTTTATGGAATTATATTTAATTTAATATATGTGGTTGTTTTATGACTTGGTAAGCTTTCTCAACTTTTTATTTTGCATTTATGACCTTTCGCAAATATCCAAAACATGATTTGATATTTTATTGTTGATAACATTTTTCGTTATATATTTCTTGATTATATGTAGGTATATCTCCTTGAAACAATTTTCTATCTTTGTTTTCAAAATCGGGCTCTATGCTTTCAATACCAATCCATGTGTCATAGTTTCATTCATGAACATTCTTTCATTAAATTTTGTGATTCCTTTAAATAAAAGATATGCATTTTTCTAAGTCAAACATTATTTTTTAAAGCTATTCTTGTCAATACGATATGGGACATATAACATCAATCACTCTTTGTAATAGTTATTATGATAAATATGTTTATTGTACTTTATGTGTCTTATATGGTATGGTCTTTCAATTCCTCCTCTCTTCTTTCCTCGTATTATGTAGCATGATGCAAATTCTGTGAAGCATACATGTTCAATTTTTTGGGGTCACTATACATAGACATCGATAATAGAAAAACATGTTTTTTTCTAAATCATCTTCTTTAGGCTCCATCTCGTTTGGTTTTCTTGGTAAAAATGTTCCACCATCTATCATTGAAGTATTAAAAAATATGCATTTTCTTGAATTGGTGTTCATTGCCAATGACAACACTATATATACAGCTTGTTGTGTAGACATTTTCTACAAGTTCTATAAATATTTTCCATGAATTGCAATCTTTTCTATGATATCACCATTGATTTTTTGACATTCATTTGGTATAAATTTAAACATTGACATCACTGTTTTATCTAGATTTGTCATGTATGAACTACAATAAATAGTTATATCACATGATTCAAGTACAAATTGAGCATCAATATTTGCACACCATATTAATGTAATATGTAGAGAAAATATTTTATTCCACATGTCTATTAGCTCTCTTTTCAGTAGAATTATTCTTCATTTCATATTCCATTGAATTACATGGATATAGTCACATTTTCTTATACCTAATTTCTCAATAAAACTATTAGATGTATGTATCTCATTATGTTCCATATTTTCAAGTGCATCAAGTATAATCCTTTCATTCACTTTCGTTATTGAAATATCAAATTCCATAGGCTCAACTATTTGCATCTTTCACATTGGTTGAATTGGAAAATTGACCCTGTAATGCATCTATTTTCCTTTCCTACAAGAATGTATGCTGATGAAGTTGAATATTTTTCATATTTATAGATAGTTTACTTGAATCACGATGCAAGTACTTGTTAATAAAATTGCTATTGGAGTGTGAACAATATTGGGGAGGGGGGGTGAATCATATTTTTCCCTATGATCAACTTTTACCAATTTTTTCCTTTCTTTTCATAAACCTCAATTCATTCATTCATTAGAAACATAGAATATGATAAAATATAAACATAAATAGGTAAACCAGATGAGAAACTATAAAATTAGCAAATAAACATGAGAAACAACAAATCAAAGCACATCATGACACATAGAGGCACCAAATTTTTGGTGGGAATGCAAAGGGAGAAAACCATTCTCAAACGTTCTTCTTCAATCTTTTTTTTATAATCAAAATATTTCTTTTGCATATGATCATTGGCCACCACCAGTGTGTAAGCCACAACTTACCAATAATGTGAGCCACTAATTGCTCTAGGTAACTACTTGTATGAAATTTGTAGGCCCTCACCTTCTAGATGTCCCAATACCTAATACTATATACAACCAACACTAGACAAAAGCCGCACCACCACTCCCAGATTCTTAAGCATTTACATTAAGGATGCCACTACATCCTGAAACTACAGGTCAAGACATTCCATCATCAAAGGCACCAACCTTCAAGTTCCTATGTGGACCCCATTTCACAACATTTCATATTAGATCTAGTTCTATCTGCAATCAAACATTTGTGAACCACATTTCATCAAGTTTCATATTGGACTCATAACATCTCTTTCACTCAATCAACAATACAGTTTGTATAGAAAACTTTGCAACACAGTCAATCTCTACAATGTAGATCTTTGTAATACAATCAACTCACAGTATCAATATTCTCATAAAACTCAATGAACGAATAGCAAGATACAGTAAAATCTCAACATCATAGCCAATCATCACTAACATACTCTACTAGCCATACAAAATACATACAATGATGCTACAACAATAAACTCTACAATAGAACCCTTGAAACAATTCTCATATCAGTAGCACAATCTTCTATAAACATCAACAATAATCATTAGAGGAAATTTCATCCTAAAAGTAGCCTCCTAAGGAAAAATAATAAAATAAGGGTTATGAATTTTAGAGGAAAAAGAAGAAAAATAGTTTTTTTAATTATATTTTTGGCTTATATCCTTATAGCGTTACTCAAATTTCAAGTGTATACACTTGTTGGATGTGGAATTCAATTCTGCATCCAACAAGTACCAATTATGCATATTTTTGAGAAGGCTCGCGTTGATAAAAGTTGAAGATACATTAAAAAAGTGCGTTCAACATGATTTCTTAATGTATCCTCAATTTTTGTCAATATGGATCTTCTCAAATGTATGCATAATTGGTACTACACTTGAAATTTGAGTAAACTTATAAGGAGATAATAAAAAATATAGTTAAAGAAAGTAGTCTTTTATATTTTCCCTCCAAAATGTTTACATGTTCATCTTTTTAAATTTAAAGGATTTTTATTGGTTTGCATGTTATGTACATTAAATATTCATGTGCACTTTGAGGATGAAATTTCCTCTAATGTGGTAGAAATACATTTTGTAGCACAAGCACGTTAGACATATAGATACACAAAAACTCCATCATCCTTTCATATATTCTCCAAATTTGATCTTTGGTCCACGCTCTATCCCTGTATTCATGCAGTTTAGCCTTTCATACAGTCTAACCTCTTCTATTGCACACTCCTACATTTTATCAATCATGAAAGATGCAATCACCATAAAGCATTAAAACTCATTATATTTTACTTGATCACATTCTAGAATATGGACCAACTCAAGTGAACTCTAAACCATAAAAAATTTTGGGCAAATATCTTGGGAAATGCTTATGGTAAATTATGTACACACACAAATTGGAATTTCCTCTCTATAAAAATTGTCATTGGGGCAAAATTGGCTCGTACAGAAATTTTTCTATTGGATAATATGGATATCCTAGTGAATATGTTGCTATCTTCTCCCTATGCATAAATATCTCCCAAACAAGATGCCCTAAGTCGTCAAAAATCACCTCTTCTTTGCCAATTTTTTTTCTATTTATCCTCAATTCTTGTCCAACACTATTAGAGTGTCTACCAATGCCAGACACACTTTCGTAACACATCATCAAGCCTTTAATCATCACGACAAATCCTCCAAACGTTTTTGCATCAATGTGAACACAATTGACTCCATGTTTGACTCCTTAGGTATACATCCTAGGTTGACATCAATGCCAACACCATGAGGACAAGTTTCTCCCCCTTTGGCACCAATGTCAACTGTTAACCACATCACAAAGATGATCTACATAAACTCCTCAATCTGGCTGATCTCATTCTCTTGTTATATGTGTCACTCTCCCCCTTTGACATCAATGGAAAAGGAAATATAAGTATGGTTGAACCACATGTTCAAAACTATTGATATCAAATAATATGTAGATACGAATTTATTAGATCCTCATGGCAACAATCCAACACCATGCCAACAACTGACAAGTAAACACCATGCATCTATGCGAACACCATGTTCTTTCTTCTATGGATAGGTTGAGCATACTCCCACTGAACATGTAATGGGATTGAAAACAATATCAGTATGTTGTTTTACATCAAGTTTTTTGGATTCCATATTTCTTCTTTCCACATGTAAGAGATACACCTCATAGGCCAAAGACTTAAATTATACATGGCAAAAGGATATGCAATGGTTACCGGGATTGAGAAGCCTAATTCATGGCTACTAGAATGATATATCATGGTCATACAATGCCTCCAAACAATGGATATATGGCTAAAACATTACTCTCTTTAATACATGCCCAATACCCATAACTCTCTCTAAGATACACCTAATAATGACATCAACAAGTTATATGGATCTATTATGTACATAAATGGATGCAACTACAAATATCATGAATCTCATTTTGATAGGATCATGACAATAACACTCCATTACTTACATCTATAAAACACTCAACCAATGCCTCAATGGTGAAATAATGATATAAGGACATGTTAATAATGTGCAAGTTGACACAACTCTTTTCATACTTAGCATGATCCAAAATACATGAATGATTGTAACAACAAATCTCTATATCATCATGACTCTCTTGCTTATGCATGCATGACACTTGGACTATTCCACCATCACCTACATGACAAAGAAAGCAATGTTACAGGGTTACACAAATTTCCAGACTTGTGGCAAATGTAGCACTCTACCTTGTCCACCAAAGGAACATAGGGGCCTTCGTTTCTCTAAAATTTCACATATCTTCCGAAATCCTCTCTTGGTTGATGAATATGTTGTTTCTTTATTTGTATTTTAATTCTATTGTTGTCACTATTGTTTGCTACAAGTACTTTGGGTTATGCATTATTGTTCTTTCCTACATGTGAGATGGTCTCTCCCTTATGAAATCCAAGACAGGGTGTGATCGTGAGAGATATTTGGTTCTCAAGAAATTTTTCCAAGGCATTCATACTCTTTTATTGCTTTATTTGGTTGTATTTTTCTTCAAGTTTCTTCCTCAACATGACAAATTCACATTCAAGATGTTCAACTCAAACCTCCTTCTCTTTTTGTTCGCCACTCATAACTTGTTCAATTATTTTAACAACTTACAGATGGGTTTTGAGGCTAATGACTTCTTACTTTATCTTAGCCTCCTTTTCATCATAGATATACAATATATTTTCTTGATCCTTGCATGACATTGTTAGCCTACTAAGTTCAACAAATAATTTCTCAATAATAACCATACTAGACTCATACTAAGCTCTAAAAATCTTAATATTATCCTCATCTTCCCTAGGTAACTCATCATGACAAGAATTAATACCATCCAAATTATAACTCAAAAAAACTCACCAAGTATTTATACCTTTAGATCCATTATACTACAATAACTTTAGTTTTTTACTTTCTAATTTCTTCTCATTGTCGCCTAGAACATTCATACTAGGGGATGAGGCTTTTCTGCCTAAGATTCTTGCATCTAAGAAACCTTCTTCTTTTTCTCCATCTTACTCTTCTTCTTGACCTATCCATTATTGTTTCTATCACATCCAAACAACACTTAAAGATGATCCCAAATATCCTTGGAATATTTCAGATCTGTTATTTTGTCTAATTATGGATGATGGAGATGCTCGTAGATAACACAACTCACTTGAGAATTTTGTTGCATCACTTTAGGTGAAAGTTGATCCCCACCACATCCTTCACATACCAGCTCAAAATGTTAGATCCAATAGATAACCACTTAGATTTTATCTTTCATACCATACTTGAAATTTACAATTAATGAGGACAGATACCTGATGGAGGATTCAACTAGGAAATATATCTATATAGATTATATATTATCTATATATATATATATATATATATATATTATATATATATATATCTATATATATATATATATAATAAAAAAAAAAATAAAAATAAAATCAAAATATTTACAAAACATTGCTTTGATCTACTATCTAGTGATAAAGCTACAACCAAGAATCCCACTATGATACCATTTTTTGGAAGAGTAAAATAATACTGAGTAGAGGGGGAGGAGGGTGAAAAGAAAGGAGAAAATTGGTAAAAAATGATCCTAGGGCACAATACACAAAAACAAAAGTTCAAATATTTATGAAACACTGCTCGGATCTACTATCTAGTGATAAAGCTACAACCAAGAGTCCCCACTATGATACCATTTGTTGGAAGAGTAAATAATACTGAGTGGAGGGGGGGGGGGGTGAATCAGTATTGTGCCCTAGGATCAATTTTTACCAATTTTCTCCTTTCTTTTCACAAACCCTGATTCATTCATTCATTCAATAGCAACATTGCATATGAGTAGATATAAACATAAAAAATTAAAAAACATGAACAACTATAACATTATAGAATAAACATTACCAACAACACATCAAACCATAATCACATCATGACACATAGAGACAATAGATTTTAGGTGGAAACCCAAAGGGAGAAAACCACTGTCAAATGTTCTTCTTCGCTCTTTTTCTATCAATCAAAATTTTTCTTTTACATATTATCACTAGCCACCACCACTGTGAAAGGCACAAATTGCCAAACATGTGAGCCCCTACTCACTCCATACTACTATCTATATGAACATTGTAGGCCACCACCTACTAGGTGAGCCAACATTGAATAGTATACCAAGCAACCACTTGATGAAAACCACCATTCCCAAGTTCTCATACATGTACATGAAGGATTTCTCTACACCTTGACTCTACAAGCCATGACTTGTTATCACAGAAGGCTCCAACCTTCAAGCTCCTTTGTGAGCCATGTTTCACAAAATTTCATATTGGATCCACCGCTCTCTACAATCAAAAATTTGTGAACCACATTTTCTCCATATTCATACCAGAATCATTACATCTCTTTCACTCAATCAACAGTACAATGTACATACAAAACTCAACAACAAAATCAATCTTTGCAATATAGATCAATCCAATATAATAATCTCACATTATCAATCTGCTCATCAAACTCAATAACCCAACAATAACATATAATAAAAATCTTGACATCATACTCAACCATCACGAAACCATCACTAAGATACTCTAGCATCCATATAAAACACATAAAATGATGCTACACTAATAAAATCTACAATAGCACCCCCATTACAATGCTCAGAATAGAAGAACACTTTGTCATGAGCATTACAAAGAAATGGAAGCAATACATTTTACAAAACAAGTATGTTATACATATAAATACATAACAGTTCCATCATCTTCTCATATATGCTCCAAATATGACCTCGAATCCTCACTCTATCTCTTTATTCTTAGAGTTTACTATCTTATATTGTCTAACCCCTTTTATTGCACACTCTGTCTTCTTATCAATGATGAAAGATGAAATAAATACAAAGAAATAATCTTGATTATGTTTGAATAGATCTTCTTTTAGAATGTGGATCAACTCAAGTCGACTCTAAACCATAGAAAACATTGGGAAAATATCTTGGGAAATGGTCATGGCAAATTACGCAAGAGCACAAGTTGAAATTTCCTCTCTACAAACATTTCCATTGGGACATATGTCTCCCACACAATATTTTTGCTTGGATAATATACACATCACAATGAAGATTCTAATATATTTTCTTTGTGCATAACTCTCTTCTACAGAATATGCCCTAACTCATTGAAAGTCACCTCCTCTCTACCCATAAATTTTCCTTTTGTCCTTAATGCTTCTCGAACACCTAAAGCATGTACAAACATCATACACCATAATAACACATCATCAATCCTATTATCATCATGCAAGATCTTCCAAAGTTGTTGACATAAATTCCAACACAATTGAATCCATGGTTCACTCCTTGAGTAGACATCCTAGGTTGAAATCAATGCCAACACCATGAGGCCAACAATTCCAAAGACAAGAGCATTTTTTATCCTTGGAAATCCATGTTTATGCTTGACTCCACAATTTTGGAATTATATTACATATAAATAGTTAATGATATCACCAAAGTACTTTGATTCATGTTAAATTAGCTCATGTAGAATTCATTTCACTTCTATAATGTTGCACACCACTAACGAGGTCATTTCTAATCAAGGAGTCAATATTATATTCCTCCACCTCATTTCCAATTGGCAATTTTTTCTCTTGATTTATTTCTTGCAATGCATTTATTAAAGGCTTCTAGACATGTTGAACACTACTAAATGAAAAAATAAATTTTGTGGACTCGATTGTCATATCATTGCATATACGTTGTTGCGCAAATGGAGAAAATAGTCCCACAATGTCCATATTTATTTAAGATCCATATACCCAATGTTCAATGTCATGATTCATTCCAAGTTTTATTTTGTTCTAAAATTAATTTTTTTTTTCTCGGTAAAACCATTCTATTATTTACATTAATAGAGAACAATTACAACATTACTGACAAAAAGAACCAGCTGCCTGGAGGTAATGGCAACGTGGAACAACAGAGTTCGTAGTCTGAGAGGACGAACCAATCGATTAGGCTTTCCCACGCAGGGGGGCCATAGGAGTCAAAAATCCAATCTCGCGCAGGGGAGCCAAAATTGTTTTGACACAGACAATTACCCAACCACATAGAAAAAGTCCCAAAACCTGAACACAGACAATTACTCAACAACATTGACACAGACAATTATGCAACAGCTTTGACACAATTACATAGCCAAAAACATCAGAATTGACCAAAATGCCTCACTATCGGGCCGCATAACCTGAGAAGAAGCCGCAGTTAATCTTTAGGAGCCTCCTCCACTATCCTGCACCACCCGAATTCCGCCAAGTCCTGAGCTTGGACCTCCTCCGTAGCAATCGGGACAGGCTCCATCTTGACGTCCTCGTTCTGGCTGATCAGCATCTCCCTAGCGGTCGTGGAACCTGCAATTGGCCTATCCGTTACATTCGCGGGATCTGCAGAGGGCGTCTCCATGGCTCTCGTGGAACCAACAATTGGCATCGTCTCCCATCGAGCGCTGGATTCGCCCTCATGTTGGGCCTCCTCAATGAAAAGCACCGAAACATGGGCGCTGATCCGAGGACGGTTCAGAGAACTATTGAAAGTGAATATTGTTGAGCCAAAGGAGGGAAAGGAAGAGGACCCATGAGAGCTGGCATCCATAAATTGGCTGGGCCGAAGAAAGCTTGCTCCTTCAGTGTGAGGGCAATGGAAATGGCAATGATGGGAAGTATCTTCATCGACTGAAGGGTGCGAGGACCCACCTCGGGAGGTGCCTTGACAACTGAGCATTCACTGGCAAGGCCGGGGCATGACTGCAGGGTCGAACAGAGCCTCTTTGCCCAAAGCCGAATTGGAGCTCAAAGCAGAATTGGAGCCCAAAAAAGCCGAGGATAAACCAAACATAGGCGGGGGAATAGACCAAACAGACGGGAGAGGATCCTGCATGAAGGCAGATGGACAAATGCTAGGAGCAACCACAATTGGGGGAATGACCAGAGGCTTCGAGCCAGAGCTCAACCCCAGCACCGCCAGAGGTAGCAGGAAAAACCCGAATTGAGCCTGAATCAACATTGTGAATCCAATGCTGCAACCATATATAATGCACCCACCTTTGCCTCGAGGCGCTCCCGCCATTACTGTGGCATTCATGGGAGCCGAGGAGTCTAGCCCAGCTTCGTGTGCAGAGGTGAACGGAGCATTAATGCTCCTCTGTTGCATTCCTTTATTCCAGATCTCGCGTCGCTGTGAATGTCCCTTCCCCCCATGTGAATACAACACTTCTATGCATAGTGAGCAGGTAGCCTTCGTTGATCGCCCGTCCCATCACCATGATTATAGCCTCAAGCACCCACATCCAGGGGTTCTAAAATTATTATCTATTAGCCTCTTTCTTTTTAATTGTCCCTTTCTTATTCGAATCCAAACACAACTAAAATCTTAACTAAGGAAAATTCACACTGTATTGTGAAATAGAACCATTATATGATATCCAAAATCATGATGTTCATGCAAAAATTCACATCGATCAATATCATGGCATGTAAATTTTTTTTAACACTATCTAATCACTTTTTCCCATAGAACATTGTTAGAAAATTGATCTCTTCCAAATATTTATTTCTGACTATGCCCAAAAGCCTATAGCCTTCACCAGGAGCAATTTTTATTTTATTATTACAAATATCATAAATACTATATGAATCACTAAATATATGTAATAGTGTTTTTCTGACTAGATCTTCATCATAGCCATCATTGTCATCATTTATTTTTGTATCTATCTCACATGCATATGCATTCCCATTTGCTAGATATTCATGGTGTTGTGGGTTTCCCACTTATTTTTTGATTGGTTCTCAAGTTCCCTATGTTGTGGGTTGGAAGAAATGCTCTGGAGCATTACAATAGATTAGGTTCAATTACTAGATCCTGAAACTTGTAGGATGGGACAAATGCTCTATATCCTTGTGGGTTGAATTATTAGTCCTTGTAGCTGTGGATTGGAACAACTTATCTAGAGCCCTTATTTAGTGGTGGGTTGAGTTACTAGTTATTGGATCCCTGGATAACTTGGGTAGAGACCGATATGTTTGATGTTAGTGATTTCTAGACCGTATAGGTAAGATAACTATTCTTGAGGCTTGAGGTGATTTAGCCTCTAGAATCTTGGTTGGTTCTATTTTGGTTTATCCCATGAGATCCCACATTCATACTTGGAATATGGTGTGGGGGTGACTAGATGAAAGAGATATTTGGTTCATCTCAATCTATGGTTGGGTGGTACATGCAAGTCCCTGACTTGGTTGGCATTTTCCTATGTTAATAAGAGTTATTTTCCTATTGTGATCTATGAGAACTTGCATTGGTTATAAACATGATATTATTTCTAATTTGGCATGGCTTCTATTCTAGTTATACGTTGTTCATATGCTTTATTAAATGAAGTTTTCTTACTATGTCTCTCTTTCATGATTTCATAAGTTATTGAATGGTTGATGAACGCATAAGCTAACAAGTATTATTATGGCTTGTTAGAGAGGGCTTGGAGATTTCTTGGTGATTCTCAGATGAAGATCAGATCCCTATGATTAGGTATGCATTCATGACCAGCCACTTTCATATTTACCACATATTTGATGAAATTTCTATCATGGATTAGACATGTCTATGTTAATTTATTGCGTGAGTTTTGATTAGTTGACATTTTCATCATCATTTTTATGTTTCTGTAAAGTTGTAGGTAGTTCTAAGTAGTGGTCTGGAGGCTAGCCTAATAGAGTGTCTCAGATAACATAACCATTGGCATAAAACTAGACTTTTTAGGTCATAACTACATCAAAGTAGGCCTATGCGTTTGATTGGTACCCCATAATCACATTGATGTTTTGTTGTGCATGAGGTTGGGGATTTTCTCTAATGGAAAGAGATCCAACTCAGGGATAGGCCATCTACAGTAGTCTATAGGCTCTCATGTGGTATGTAGTCCCTAAGGGATGTATGTAAGTTATTGGTGTGCTAGTCCCAATTACATAATTGTAACCTGGAGGTCAGGATATCAGGGTCACATTTGTCTCATGTTTACCCTAGAAAACATGTAGAAATGGGTAGATATGGGGTCAGGCATTACAGGGAGGTATTAGAACTTCTAGGTTTAAAGACTTGGAATGGATGGGGTATATGTAATTGTTATGCATGCATGTCAGTTATATGTGTGTCCACTTTGCATCGATTTTTGTGGTTACGGTTTTCATTTATATAGTTGGTGTTACAATTTGTATGATCAAGCATGAAGTTGAGATGTTGATACATTGATATGATTAACATTATTGTGCTAATTAGGATTGATTGTGAAGATGAGATAACCTCCCCTGGAATACACTGAGGTATGATTTTGATTATTATTTCTATTTATTTGATATAACATGACATGTTTGCAAGAAATAGAAAATCATAGATGAAGAGAAGAATGGAGGACTACAATTCACATGACCCCCTTAGAAGACTGATGTTAATTCAATGGAATGGCAAAGGTCAGATGGGAAGCAAGGAGAAGATTACTCTCTTGATATAGTAGATGCACTAAGAAATTTGAAGGAATAAATTAGAAGTTGTAAGGCAAATAATAACAGGTTGATTGAGGCACAAGAAAGGCTTTCCAAAGCTTAGTGTTATTGGGAAATCTAGTGTCTATGCAGAGCTGCTAGTCCCACTAAAATGGGTAGCTATCTTAGAAACAAATAGATTAAAGTTACTTTCGTTTTCATTTGCAAGAAGTAGAAAGGAGAGGAGCAAAGAATACCAACCTCAATCTTTCGCTTGGTTCCCTGGTTGTTCCTTCTCCCCTCTGCCAAATATTTGCCACTCTTTCCTTGACCACTCCGCTTCAAAGAGTACCTGTAAAGTCAAAGAAACATAATACCTTCAAAGTGCAGAGATCTACAATCATAAACAATATAGGACCAGATATATATTGACCACACAAATGCACATATTATCAGACATACAAGAATGTGGAGGAAAACTTGAATAGCTTTATTGATATAACGACTAGAAGAGAGGATTACAACCCATTGATCTGACCCAGTGTTATCCTCCTAGCATGAAAGTCGTTCTTCACCTCATGAAAAGCTTAGATCACCTAACGCTATGGTATTCCACCAGGAAACCACCAACACTTCCTTACAAGATACAAGATTCCATCCTCTGGATCTTTGGGATGAGGGATCCATATATAGATGATTGTAGGGGGGTGAATCAGCTTCTGGGATTTTGATTATTGTCTTCTCTCTGATAGTTCTTGATTCCACTTGGAGATTGATGATCTCTTACTCATCCCTGGGTGAATTCAAAGAGGCAAGTGTTACAAGAGAGGTTTCTGGAAGATTCCATGATCATCCACCTTGCAAAATGTCTCTGCCATTTGTCTACACTCGCCCATCATAGCCTCTAGAAGGGATTTTCAGTATGCATCACACTTTTTACATGTGGTAGGTGAGATGCATCACACCCTCTGCACTGAGCAGTCTGTATGGTCCAGTTTTGACCAGTTGTGAGCAGTTTTCTGTGGAGAACTTCTGGGAGATGTTGTAATCAGCTAACCTTGTTCCTTTAGGGTATGAAACAACACTTTTAGGGACTCATAAGCCCTTGGTTTATGGACATATATGATTATGGTTGCAGTGCCCAAATATGTCTATAACACTTAGGAAAAGCAAGCAGAGTTTAATATAGTCATGCTTCAGAGCCTTACATATTTACAGAAGAAAAGATGGATGAGGATTAGTCATGGACAAGAGGAAAGGACAAATGGGCATATGCTAGTAGATATCGATCAAGCTACATATTAGACAGGGTTGACACAGTCAGAGGTGGCATACCTTTGGATACACCAGATAATCAGGCTAGCATTGATGGATTTTATTCTAGTTCCAGTTCTTAGAGACATCATTTTCATGATCACCAACATCCTTATAGGAGAAGTGAGAAGCAATATTTTCCAGAAGAGTTCAATAAATCCAAGCCTCCTACTTTTGAAGTGGATGTGAAGAAACTAGGAGATTTAGAATCATGGATACATGGGATGAAGAATTTATTTAAATTGTATGATTATTCAAATAATATGAAAGCTAAGATCATTATTTGTAGTCTCAAGGGAAGAGCATACATCTGGTGGGAAGATGTGAAGCGTGTCAAGGGAATCAAAGTAGAGGAGCTTAGTTGACATGAGTTCAAAAGAATCTTTAGGAAGAAGCATTTGTTAGAGAGATATTATGATGGAAAGGCCAAGGAGTTGTATGAGTTGAAGATGGTTTCCATGACATAGGAAGAGTATATGGAAAAATTTCAGAGTTGTTGAGTTATGCGCCTTGCCACAAGTATGAGAAGACAAAGGTCCAAAGGTTCATTAGTGGATTGAATTTAGAATTTAAATATTGCATTATGTATAATGAGCCTCATTCGTTGGAGGAATTCATGGAGAAGTTGAATAATTTCTAGTAGAAGTCTAACTGCAATTATGAACCTAAGTGGGATTTGAAAGTGTTGATAGTGTTGGACATGCTGACATTCAAAGGGGCCTCCCCAATATGTGGTCCCAATTAGATCTCAAACTATTTGGTATAGGAGTCCCATTCGGAATATGGCCCGACTGATGTCTACTTAAATATCTTCATTAGCTTTAGTTGTCAACAAGAGAGAGAATCACATATGTGCCTTAAAAAAACAAGTGTGTCTACTGAATGTTCAGTTGCATCTGCATCAAGGTTCTTCTATTGTAGACGGGAGAGAAAGTGAGCCTCTATGGGAGAGGTAATAGTACCACCCTAACAAAGAAACACATAAACGATAATGTTTTGTCTAACATCCAGCGGAATAGTCCACAAAGACACAACAATCATTATAAACATTATAGTGCATTCTAAGTAAGATAAGCACTACAATAACAAAAATAGTTCAACTACATTAGTACTCATAAAAGAAAACATGAATCATAAAAATTCAAAAAATATTCTTAAAAAAATTCATAATCCATGTATGAAAATGCTTTGGTCATCATGCTTCAAAATTAAGTAACATACGCAAGATGCATGAATACAATGAGCATCACTTCAATAGTGGAGTATTTGGAGATACCACTTCTCTCTTATGGCTTATGGGGGAAGCCATGGCTAAATGTCCTCTACATGAAAAATGAGGATCCATTTATCACTTGAGGAGTGACCTTTCATATCCTCATGAATGTTGACGTTCTAACTTCTTTGTCCTTTGCAGTTATTACAATATTACACCTTGACATCACATCCTCATATGATGAAGCTAGACACATCACTATCTTAGATGACTGAGACTAATAGTGACTGATGACATGGATTTGGTTTATTAGTGACATAGTTTCCACTGTATCTTATCTTTGTTCATCTTCTAATCATAACACTTTCACCCTCAAATGGGTCCTTAATCTTGGTGTCTTTATGGTTCTTTGATCATTAAGATTCAGGTGTGTTCTTGGTTCTTTTCATGCTTCCTTTTTTGATTATCTTTTCTCGATCTTCCTCATGTGTGCTTTCGACAAGGTCCCTATAATAGCTATTTTTTCTATCACTCATGATGAGCAACTATCATTCTAAAAATCTCCTAATCTACCATGTTTTATGAATATTTTCCAATTTATGCCTTTTTAGTTCACTTAAAGTGGTCAAAGGAGTGGGTAGGATGTTCTTTAAGGATTCATCATGTGCCCATGGGCCCAAAGAAAGAAATCCATCAAGGTAGGGAGCATGTCACAAGTTTGAATGATGAAGGGGAAGGGTTCAAGCTTCCCAAGTCCACTATGTGCTCAAGGGAGAGAGGGAAGACACAGGGTGCACTCTTAAAGGTTGAAGGGTAAGGCTTCATGCCTTTAGTGTGTGCTCATGCACTCAAGACACCTCGGGAAGGGCATGGGGCACAATATTAAAGGTTGAAGTTTGGGGCTTCATGCCTTTGAGGTGCACTGATTTGTTCAAGCAATATAGGAGGATGCATGGTGCATAGGGGAAGGTTGAAGGATTGAGATTTAGGTCTTCATGGTATGCCACTGTGCTCAAGGAAGGCACACTTCCTCTAGTCAAGGTAGTGTGCTCAATGAAGAGTTAGACATTTTGAAAGGCATATTTCGAAACAAGGAAGGGGATTCATACCTTTAGAGTGTGTTGAACTCTCAAGTAGGGCACAAGGCACACTTTTGAACAAAAAAGGATCTCCCATCAAGGTTTTGGAGTGCAATCATGCACTCTTTGTGTCAATGTGCTCATTTTGCAACTAAAATTTGTCTAAGTCAGGATGATTGGTGAAGGGGTGAGAAAGATGAATTCTAGACATAAAATCATTTGTGACACATACTAAATTGTTTCCCTAGGTTGGGTTGACCAAGGTTTGATTCGTTACTCCACACAAACAAAACCCTCAATCACTGGCCCTTTTGGTAATGACCTGCAAGCAAGTTGCAGTCTCACCCGAAGTGACTATGGGAGGTTGCAGAACCAGGTTTCTGAAGCCTTGAGGGATACTGAGATATGACAATTTTGTATTTTCTTATGCTTTAACACTTTTAAACTACCTAACATTCATCAATTACTTCACATTTATATATTACTTCATAGAATTACATTCATTACTTTAACATATCATAAACATCAATAAACTTCACAGTATTGAAATAAAGCGTTGATAATAAGAAAATGAACACAAGAAGACACAAATTTTACAGTGGTTCATCCCAATGTGGGAGTATGTCCATAAGCACTATTTCTTATAATAGATAAGTTTGTACGAAAAACAGTTCTTCACCTACACACACAGTTGCAGGTTGTCTACACACTAAGTTGCAGATAGTCTACGCACTAAGCTAAAGACCCAAGCCTCCACAAACTTAGTTGCAGAGCTTTGCCCCTTTTTCCAAAGTATATATCATAAAGATACAACCAAAAACATAAACCTGGATGCAATTAATTAATTCATTCATTTTTTGGATTCCTTCCTTCTTTAGTTTTTGATCCCTATATATACTATTACAATAAGGGATAAAATCTCTACATTACAATGGACCCGATACCATGGTTTCCAAAATACAAGGGACTATGGTCCAAAACCATTCAACTTTACAATATTATATCCTTTTACAAAAACAGAGGGTCTTTGTTGTGAAGCCCCTATATTACATAGTGAGTTTGTTGTGCAGTTGTCATTGTGTTCCACTGCTTTGTTGTGTGGTCCACTTCATACTCTGTGACATCCTTTCTACTATGCGCTCTACCCATAAAATTTGGATTCATTGCCCAAAACTAGCTAAGCTAGGCTGCACCCAATAGGCCCCCAACACTCACATGTGACTCATCCCGAGTTACTCATCTTATTTTCCTCTGATCTTGTGTAAAATGTTGTTGTATGTCTTATTGAATTGTTGCAGAATCTCTGCCACCTCCATTTTCTCGTTGCACATTTCTTCTAGTAATGCTTCTATGACATGTGTTGTAGCCTTTGTTCCAAATTCTATATCCCTTTGTCCAAGTTGTTGAAGCTTATCATCCATTTTTTGTGATAGTTGGAGCACCTCATCCTACCAAGGCTCAGTCCTTTGTATCAAACTCTACTCCTCCTTTAACTCTTCGATTTTATTTTGTAGCTCCTTTGACTCATTAATTTTTGTGAGCCTCTGGAAGATTGGAAAAATCATCACAGCTGCTCAACCATCCTCTAATTGATGTTACTTTTGCTACATTTCCTCCTACAGTTTATGAACATTTGGCTCTTGCAGTAATGAATTCCAAATTTGCATGCTCTCATCAAGCAATTTTCCGCAATCTTCCAATGTTGTGGAGATACTGGTCATCTAAGTCCTTAAGTCAATCTCTCTATGTTCATGCACTTATGGTGGTGTGGTTGGTTGTAGCTTTAATTGCATCTCACTAATATTTACCTCATATTTGAACTATACATCTGCAATTTTCTTCTTCAATTCCTTGACTGCAAGGTTAAGTTTCGTGACCTTATCTTCTGTGGACTCCTCCTCACAGATATCCATGTTTGTAACTTCCCCATAAGTGGCTTCGACCACCTCTTTCAATCTCTGATGCTATAGCTATGTTTCTTCCTTGTCCTTGCTGGCCTAATCGAGTTATTTCCTGAGCACAGTGTATTATTGCTCTATTTGAATTTTTAAGTGTGACCTAGGTGCATTGTTCACACTCCTTGAATGCATTTCTGATACCTTGGTGCCATTCATGTAGGACAATAGTGGGTAGTGTTTCCATGTTCATTTGGCATGGTCCCAAACTTTTTCCTATTGGTTGACTTCAGTTGAGTCGAACTATAGAGCTCTGGTAGGCATCTGCATTATCCTTATCCCAAATGTTTTTTCTATCAATATTTGTTGATGGATTCCTTGGCCTATCTGTGCTAGTGGTCTAGATGTTTGTGCCCAAATCTTCAGTTCTAAAATACTCTGCTACACACCTGTGATAAGCTCACTATAGCAGTCTTCCACCCTATTCCAGGATTCCATTGTTATATCCTGAACCTTGTCCCTAATTTGATCCAAGTCATCCACATTGAGAACCATTGGTGTGATTTCTTTTGTTTTATATGCATTATGCTTCTTTCTTCCCTTAATGGTAGCTTCACCTTGCATCTTTCTTTTCTCCGTGACAAATTTCTCTGTTTCTACCCTTTTTGTCTCCTTACTTGTATGCTCACCTCCTTGAGGTTCCTCCTCATGGTTCCCTTCTTCATGTTTTTCTTTATTGTGGTTCTCTTCTTCCTCTGCATCTTCCTCTAATACTTTCTCCTTGTCTTTTCCACTGGCTTCTCCATGCTATGAAGTGTCCAACTCTTCTTCTTCTCTCACACTGTCTCTTGCTTCCTCTAGCAGAGTCATCCATTATGTGGGCCATGTCTATACTACTTCTACCAGATCATCCTCTTTAACCATATATCGCAATGCATGCCATTTCTTCTTTGTGTCTCTACATGGTTGTATGTACAACTCATGAAAATTTGCCTTGAAACTCACCATAGGGCTTTACTGTTTGTGAAAACTTGGTGAAAGGCGTAGATGTCAATTTACTAACATGTGTAGATCCATTTGATATAATATTAAAAATATTCTATTCTCCTACCCTCGAAATTCTTGGCTTGTATACCACAACGAATCATACCTCACAGCCTCACATATATCTGAAAGCACCGAAGGGAACTGTGTGTCCATTGGCTCTTTCTATGCTAACATAGCAATGATCAAGATTAACCGAGCATAGTGGAAATATGTACCTTTCTCCTAGACCTCGTGACACTCATTTAGGAATTCCCTGCATAACTATCCAACCTAGTTATACTAGATTCCATTTGAGGAATGTGCAGCTAAAGACAACACTGATGCGGGAAGTTCATTTGCACAAAACTTCCTCATAATCTTGCTAAAAGACTTGTGTGCGGTGAAGCAGACTACTTGGTAATTGATCAAGTTTATGTTGTATCCCCTTTTCTCTTTGATAAGCCAATACTTCTTCTTCATATTCTCCACCAAAGTGTGATCTTGATCCTTTCCCACAAATTCCTCCACAGGGTTCCTCCCTTGGCATGGTAATTTTGTGATCCTCCAAATCAACATTTGGTCTATGGTAATCTTATTCCCCAGCCATAGGTATCCATCATGTATTAATACCAACTACTTTCACACACACACTATGTTTGTAGAACTTCTATGTGACACATTCAACATATTGAGCATTCCTGACTACACCAAACCATTCATCCATCGTTGTGCTTCCAATTTTGTCACTCCACTCTTTAGATAGTGAACTTACTGCATGTATCGGTTTCATGTGAATTGATTGTACTTCTTCTACTCATTGAAATCATAATATGTAAATTTGTGCTGCAAAAGTTTCCCTAAAATCTCTCTTGAAAATGGCACAACTTTTGTCAATAGTGGTGTAAATGTCCCATACTTCGCATCTTCGTAACCCTTTACTGGTTTGGAACTTGGCTTCCTTGGCGGGATGTATGAGGGTAGAGGCAAGATGAACATTGCACCACCCTCCTCTACCTATATTTCCTCCACTTCCTCTTCACCAATATTGACTTCCTTAGGTTTCTTATGAGGTTTCACAGGTTTGGTAGGCTTCATGTATTTCTTTTTCTTGGTTCTTTATTCCTTAGTATTCTTCTTCCTTGGTGATTTCCACTATTTCTATGGTGATAATGCTACTAGTCTGGGTTATTCTACTGTGGGTGTTTCAACTACTAGCGCAGACATATCAGTGGCTTTCATGACTCTAGATAACCCCTTCTCATGAAAATTTTGCACAATCTCCTCTAAAGATCACTCAAATGACATACACACCAAAGTCTCCTGCAACTTCTTCACACTATTAATCACTTGAGCTCTTGATTCAACAAAGTTATTAATCTGAGAAGGATTCGACTATTTATAACAATTCCAGCCTTGAAACCTCATCGTTAGATTTGATTTTCTCCTGATTTTATTCATATTTCATCATTCAATGCATATCTATCCTTAAATTTTGCCAATCTGTCATATTAAATGCAACTTTGAGTGTATTGTTTCCCTTTTAATGGTCATATTTCTACTTTCACGGAAAACTTTGACACATTCCCTATTGTAGCACACCTCTTCCTTACGTCATTGTCTCCAGCAAACTTCGACATATTACCGACTGTAGCAAAGTACATTCTTTGTCGAAGCTATCTCTGGAGCATAGTTTATAGTCAAGTGCCCACATTAAACTACACGTGACACTAAGAATTTCCTTCTTTGTTATTTGTGGTGAAGATATAGGGGTGGTATTGTCCCTGTACAACTTCAACCTACTTCCATTTACTTTTCCCTAAATTAATTCTCCATTTAATTTCACTAATTGTACTGCGCCTCCATCCGTAATTTACTTAATAACATATGGGCATAACTAGTGTGTTTTTAATTTCCCTAGGAATTTCACAAAGTTATTGTCATAGAGGAAAATAAGATCTCCTACTTAAGACTTCTTTTCTTTAATGTGCTTTTCATGCCAAGCAATTTCTCTCACTTTTTGTACTTGTTGATGAAATCTTGTTATAAACCCATCTTATTCCAGAGCAAGTAACTGCGATATCCTTTTTCCATCATGTTGGGATCTACCATACTTGTAAACAATGCAATTCTTAGGCTATTGATAATGTATTTCATGGGAATCACAAGTTCTTTCGCATAAGATAACCTAAAGGGTTTATGACCTATCAACTTTTTGCATGTAGTCCTATAAGCCCAAAATATTGTTGGAATCATAACAACCTAGTCATCCTTGTTTACATTACATACCTTGGTCAATGCATTCTCCATAATTTTATTGAATTCCTCCATAGTTCCATTTGCCTAAGGATGATAAAGAGTGATGTTCTGGTAGTAAACTTGAAATTCGTCAGTTAATGCTTCAATGGTCTTATCCAAGATATGCGACCCTTGGTCACTTATCAATATCGTTGGACACCCAAATCTGGATAGTATGTATTCAAAGATGAACTTTCCTGCAGTTTTTGTGATCCAATACTTCACTAGGTGTGCTTTGGCCCACATTGTCAAATAATCAGTCACAGTGATTATATACCGAACACCAATCCTTTTTCCTCGTGGATTGATAAGTCCAATAAAAGTAATAGCCCATTTATCAAAAGCTTGCAATGTTACTTGCGGAAATATTTGCATTCGATCTCTTCTTGAAGGTTTCCCTCTTCTTTGGTAGACATTACAAGCTTCAAATACTCCTTTACATCTTTGTGTAGTGTAGGCCACCATAATCCTACTCTTAAATTTTTCTATGCAACAACTTTCCCTACATAATGTCCACTAGTTACGCCACTATGAGATTCTGTTAAAATTGTCTATCTTTCATGCTAAGGAACATACCTCTGTGGTATTTCATCTGGTCCCATCTTATACAGATGTCCTTCTATTAGTGAAAAAATTGTTGCCTTAACTACCAATTCTTTCTTCTGCTACATACTGTATTATGAAGGAGCCATCCCCATGGTTAAGAAAATAATATCAGCAAAGTAATTATCCACTATTCTGATCACAAATAGCTTTGTATCAGGAATATCATCCTTTATATTCATTGGTTCTTCTCATGTTTCCAACCTTGAAAAATGATCAGGTCCATCATTTAGTCTTCTTGGCTTAACAATGACTTCAAAGTCATACTCCTAAAATAATAATAACCATCTGCAATATTTTTTCTCCTGGAACAAGCTTATTGACGAAATACTTTAGTACAATATGATTTGTGAACATCTTGAAATGTGATCCCAACAATTAATGTGTAAACGTTTGTAAGGCATATACCATAGTCAATCCTTCCCTTTCTATAGTTGTATAGTTATAATATGCTATAGACAATTTCCTACCTGCAAAAACTATAGGGTGATCAATTTCTTCTACACTAGGTTGTCCCAATACCACTCCTAAAGCTATGCATGAAGCATCCACATGAACATAAAACTTTTTATTCCGATTTGGGAATACCAATATAGAAGCAGTTACCATCCTTTCTTTTAGTGTGTTGAGGCTCTTTTAACATTCTTCATTCCATAGGAATGTTACATCTTTCTTCAAGAGTTTTTCCGTAGGCATAGTGATCTATGTATATCCTTTGATAAATTTTCTATAATATCTTGTATATCCCAATGTGGTGCGAAGTTGTCTCAGTATCTTTGGTGGAGATAAATTCACAATAATAGCAATCTTCACAGGATCCACCATCAATCCTTGCCTGATAACAATATGTCACAACAATATACCAAAAGGTACACAGAATATGCACTTTTTGATATTCAAAGAAATATGATACTGCCTACATGTGTTGATCCTTAGTCTTAAGCTCGGAACATGTTTCTTTAATAACCAAAATACTATCCAATCATTGAAGTATACCTCTAAAAATTTATGAATATATTCTTTGAAAGCTTCAACCACCACTCTTGAAAATATGGCAGGGCAATTATTTAGTCCAAAAGGCATCATTATATACTGATATGAACCCCATTTTGTAGCAAAGGTTGTCTTATGTCAATACTTTGGTGTAATAATCTGATGGTATCCTAAAAATCCATCTATAAATGAACAAGCATCCTGACCTCCTACATTGTCCAATACTTCATTAGTGAAAGGAGTAGGGAATGGGTCATGTAGACATGCATCATTAACTTCCTTAAATCAACACAAATCTTGATTTCTCCTTGTGTTTTATTTTCTTCTACCACCATAGGACTTACCCACTCCGATTCTTTCACAAGTTCAATGATTCTAGCTGCTATCATTTTGTCAAGTTCTTTCTTTACTTTTTCTTTGTACTTTGGATTTAGTCTATAAGGTATCTGCTTAACTAGCTTTGCATCAAGATTTAGAGGAATATTCATAACTCCTAAATCTCCTACTATGCCCTTCATATCTAAAACATTAGTGGGGAATAACCCTTTGGTATTCATGCAGAAGATCTGTCACTTTTCTCAATGTTTCTACATCCCAATAATCTCCTATCATTGCAAAATTTGGCTCCTCTTCTGATCATATATTCACCTTCTTTGTCTTTAATGGATTTGTTATACCACACATTTCTAACTCATTTCTATTCAAATCGTGATAGCCTTCAGATTTATCTATGTCAATATTGTGAGGACCTTCATCTTCTTCTGCATTGATGTTGTAGCATTGCAATACATTTTGTATCTTTGCAGCCCAAACAATCTGCCGAGTGGAATTTCATTCTCAAAAAAATTCCTTTTAACTATTTGAAGGGCTAAATCTATATATGGACAATCATCTACAAATCTAAATGTCAATATACACCCATCAACCATTTCTTCCCAGTTCAGAGTAGCATGTCAAAGTTCTATTTCCAGGTACCAATTTTAAGGAATCTTCTCCAATGTATGGATGAACCCATGCACCCATTTTTCTCCTGGAATATCCTTGCATTATTTCATACAAATTTGGATGTGCTCTCTAGGATCATCTTAACCATCATATTTATCTACCGACCATGTTTCTTCATGACAAAAGCTTATCCATATCAACCTTTGACATTATTTCCAACTTCCTATATTGTTCTTATGTGGACCCCACCATCTAGCAGTAATATCTCTTAGGATTATATCCAAAGCTAACAATATTTGACACTCTTGTACTTGTTACTCATATTCTTCAAGAAAATTATTTATATCAACCAAACAATCATAAAAAGGTAAGTCACATACCTTAGCTATCATACAACGAACTACTTTAGTAACTCTTGCACATCACCTTGTAGATACTTCATGTAACCTATTTTTCCAATTTTCCAATTCTTCTTCTAAATCCGAAGCACATGAACTATCATGCTCCAAACTCAACTTGCATTCAGTAGGGTTAACACATTCTTGTTCTTTTGTTGTCATCTAATAGATGTTATTTATATCAGCTATGTTTTACTCCTCTTTTATTGGTTCAGTATACCTTTCTCATTCTGATGGATCCAAGGAAATGATCACTCTCATATTATTGCTTTCAAATATCATTTTCCTCTTCTTTAATTTGATTATAGACATGTTGGAAAATTCTTAATCCAGTCGAAGTAATGCACGATAGGGGTTATTGTCATCCACAATTTCTATTACTTCATAATCAACAGTAGTGCACACCCCTTCAATGTCCACTGTAATGCCTGATAATCTTCTTAGAGGAACAATCTTTTGTTGATTCATCATTCTTAGCTAAATAGGTGACCATTGCAACTTTGATTTACCCATTAAATTACATGTTTTCTTTGTTAGGACATTAGCCTCATATCCCAAATCTAAAATAACTTGGTCCATGTCATATTCTCCTATTTTTGCACTAAGCCTTATTTCCTTTCCAAGTCTCTTTTGTTTATGTAAATTATTAATTTCATGCATCTCACTCCGCGATAATTATTTAGACGCGTAGGAATTTATCAATTCCTAAATTCATTCTACAACTCTTTGATCTCGGAAAAATTTCATACAAGTTTTAATAAAATATCTTAAAGTATCTACCTTTTATGTTGTATCACGTTCTTGTATTGTCAGAGCTTGGCCTTGTGTCGAACATGATACATTGCATCTATTCTTAGGATTTGGCTGTGCGCTAGATGTTGAAGCTCCTGCATCCATAAAGCTTCACTTCACTTCCATAAAGACTTATTTTTCCTTTTCAATATCAAAACTTGGGGGGTTTTCAGTATTATTTCTCACTCATGTGCTTTAGCTTCCTTCTTTCCATCTGCTTTATCATTTCCAGTCGCAACTCTACTCCTTGTTGCAATATTAATGTGAGGTTAATCATTCCTTCGTTCCATAGTCATCATTTGAGTGTTCTGTGTCGGTTGTTGATTTTTATTTTCTTGCAGTTTTTTCATAAGTACTAGACACTCTTAAATCACATGATCAAATGGTTTACAATACTTACATGTCATAGTAGGATTCTAACAATCTTTTGCAAAGTGACCTACCTCACCATAGTTATAGCATATAATCTATCCACAACCTCGACGAGCTCCGCCACCTTGACCTCTTACTTGATAGCCGTCTCGACCACCACATTGTCCATGTTCCTCATTTCCATGTTCTTCATATTGTATTCTATATGCATGAATACTACACTCCATCATTAAATAATAAGCTCAACAACTGTTCTGATCATGCCCTACTAACTTGTAGAACTTGTTGTACAGTTTCCTCAAGGTCTGCACATATTTTTTTTAACAAATAAAAATCTTCTGGTCAATGTTCGCCTCTAGTTTTCGATATCTCATACCATAAGCTAGATCTGGGATTCAAAGGATTAGGTGCTCCACTAGCCATGTAGTTTTTGAAGGGAGGGAATTGTTCTTTAGAATGGCCCTCTTATTTACACTTTGTACACCATAATTCTTCTTTCACTTACTTACTTTTCTTCATATCTTGTATCGACATAGTCAAATTTTCCAGCTGACTCTAGAAATGCTACATACCTACATTGGTATCCCCTATAGGCGAAGCTTCTAATTTGCTTACAAATTCCAAAGCTTTGGCTTAAGTTTCTATATTTTGTTGCGACAAAGGCAATCTTATATGTGGAAGCAACGCGGCTATAAACCATTCCTTATGTTGATGCGAAGCTATTTCGAAGCTCACCTAATATAATGATATCTTGAATCTTTGATCAAATTCCAAAACAAACTCGGTAGGCCTTTGTTTGATTTGTTTTAACTTTGTGATACACATCAACTCAGACTTTGTCTTCTTAAACTCTTTTATTAGCATTTTTTTAATGTATGTAAATGACCTAATATGATTGCTCGAATACTTCATCTACCATGTCAATTCTCTATCTTATAATGTCGTGATAAGTTATGCTTTCTTCATATTTTCGTCATGGACTTGCTTCACTGGCCATACTGTTTCACATAAGTACCATAAATGCTCTGGATCCTTTGATCTAGTCCCTTTAAAGATAGGTAGTTTGATATCATGACTCATACTTCTTCTTGGAGGGGGAGGGAGAGGGGGTTGTGGAGGGGGATTTGTAAGAGGAGGGGGATGGATAGTAGGGGGATAGGAACAATGCAAACTTTGAAATCGGAACTATAGACTCAAAATGGGAACTCTAGCCAAAAAACCTCCTAAAAACATCAAAAACAGTGATAAAAACGAAAAGTGTTGATGCTGGAGTAACACCCTTTTTTTCTAGGGTATGTTTTCAACATGCTTTAGAAATGGCGGTAAAAACCATTTTTTTGTGCAAAAGTTGTCCAAAACACACCCTCAAAATGAAAAATGTTGATGTTAGAATAACAATTTTTTTTTCAATGGTAAATTTTGTGTGAAAACACTGTCAAAATGAAAAGTGTTGACGCTAGAATAACACTTTTTCTCCAAGGGCAAAATTTCAACATTTCAAAATAATGACATAAAATATTTTATCATGACCCAAAAAAAAATTGAAATTTCAAAAGAATAATGAAAACAT
>APFE031714510.1:45119-77044 GCA_000404065.3 Pinus taeda
CTAGATCCCAAAACCGGGACTACCAGCTTGATTTTTCATTATGTTCCTTTCAATGTTACAATACATATTTATACATGCTAAAGCATCCAATACCATGGACCAAAAAACCATCGCGTCTAAAACCATGGACTGAAAACCATAGGTAGGTTCGCCCAACCTAATATAGGGTCCAAAAAAAAAAAATCCCGGGCTGCTACCCCGGACCCCATAGAGGGGGCCTACCCGCCCCCCCGCTGTGCAATCGATGCAATGAAGCAGGCACTCCGCCCCCCCTCTAACCCCCTGGTTCAGTACGTAGGTTAGTCGTGGAAAGAATATAACACAACCTAACATCTACTATGCACTATACGCACAAAATTTGGATTCCTTGCCCAAAATATGCCCAAGTTTGGTTGTGCCCAACATAAATTACTGATAAAAATTAGACAAACTTGATCAATAATGAATATACATCAAAATGCCACTTTAATTCCCCCAGTAAAAATAGTGAGGTGTGTGTGAATGTGACTTCAATGTGTCTACAAAAAAAAGGTGTTTGAACCATAAAATGTATATAGAAATGTTCTAGTCAATGCGACGAAACTTGAGAACACTCGAGAGCATTTAAGGCATATGAAACAACACGAAACAACACCTGATGACCTAGGAGATGCTTGATAGGACCATCAAGTATGCTCCAAAATTAGAATGTAGTGAAATTTTGGAGGGTGTTGTAGTAACAAAAACATAAATGTAATGAGAATACTAAGGGAAAGTGGGCTAAGAAGTAAGGAATTCCATGGAATGTAGGTGATGAGGAGAACATATTTCCATCAAAGATGTTCAATGTAGTTGAGAGAGGACATTGATTTCAACTTGAGGAGTAGAATAAAGGTGATGGGCACAAAAATACTTGAGATGTTGGACTTGTGGTTGAGAGCATTGCAAGAGTGAGTGCCCATCGCACCAAGGTGGAAGAAATCATATTTACATTGCTCAGGAGGTACAGACATTTGGATATGTTAAGTAGAGTGTTCCTTAGATTTATGCAGAAGTGGATAATAGGCAGGTTGATCATCATGCATCCATTATTGAGATGGAAAGTAAGCTCCAAGATAAAGTTTTTTCTATTTTGATTCATGTTGAATCTAATTATAGTTATATTAGTCCTGACCTCATGGATAAGTGTTCACTGAATAAAGAAGTTAATGTAAAATATCAGTTGGTGCAGTTGGATACATGAACCAAGAGAAGAGTTAATCTTTGGGTTAGATCTTGTGAATTTAATCTAAATGGTATGTCTACGTCATCACATATAAATGTGCTTCCTTTAAGTTCATACAATATGATTTTGGGCATGTATTGTTTTTTCATTCACATGACTAAAGTGGAATGCTATGACAAGGATATTGAGTGCCTCCATGACGATGGGGAAAGGAGAACCTTGTAGGGAAACAAGAAGCCTACCTCAGTGAGAATGATTATAGCTATGCAGGAGAAGCGCAGTCACCAGAAGTGATATGTACTACTTTTAGTTCATATTTCTAGTGATGAAGGGAAGTATGTTCAGGATAATGAAGTTATGAAGAGGTATCCTATTTTTTAGCAGTTTTAGGATGTGTTTCTCACAAAGATTCCAGAGTTACCTCCACATAGAGAAGTGGACTTTTCTATTGAGTTGATGCGGGAAGTAGCACTAGCTTATAAGGCACAATACTAGGTGAGTACTCCAAAGTTAGTGGAATTGAGGCTGCAACTTAAGGAAATGCTTGAGAAGGGATACATGAGGCCAAGTGTGTCACCTTAGGGTAGAAGAGTGTTGTTTGTAAAGAAGAAAGATGGTGCTCTTAAGTTGTGCATTGATTATAAGAAGTTGAACAAGGTGACTATCAATGACATGTATCCATTATTGAGGATTGATGACTTGTTTGATCAACTAAAGGAAGTCGCATTGTTTTTGAAGATTGATTTGAGATCAAGATACCATCAGGTGTGCATGAAAGAAAAATACATATAAAAGATTACATTCCATACCAGGTATGTGCATTATGAGGTTTTGGTGGTTCCTTTTGGTCTTACTAATTCTCCATCCACTTTCATGTGTTTGTTGAATAGTATGTTTCATCCTTATCCAGAATTTTTTTTGATGGTATTTATTTATGATATATTGATATACTCTAACAATCAAGAAGAGCATGCAGAGAACCTAGTAGCAATGCTGAGATTGTTCAGAAAGCATCAGTTGTTTGCCAAACTTAGAAATTGCAATTTATTCTAGTCTTGGATTCACTACCTAGCACATGTTGTTTCCAAGGAAGGGATATCAATGGAACCAGAAAAGATTAAAGCTATCATGGAGTGACCAACTCCTAGGAATGTGGATGAGGTTAGATCATTCATGGGACTAGTAGGTTATTGTAGGACATTATTATAGGCAGTTCATTAGGAACTTCTCATGAATTCTCTATCCTACTACATCTTCGTAGATGAAAGGGAAGCTGTTTGAATGGACTAAGGAGCATGTAGCATCCAATATTCTTAAAGATTGTGATACCTAATAAGGATTTTATGGTTTGTACAGATGCTTGCAAGGAAGGACTTAGTGGAGTGTTGATGCAGGAAGGATAGGTGGTACCCTATGGGTTAAGGAAGTTGGATGAGCATGAGATGAACTATGTGACTCATGATCTTGAGTTGGAGGTTATCATGCATACATTGAGTATGTGGAGACATTATCTTCTTGGTAGGAGGTTTGTCTTGATGAGTGATCATAGTGGGCTAATATTTTTATTTTACAAACCTAATATAAATTCCAGGAAAGCTAGATGGTTGGATACCGACAATTAGTTTGACTTTGAGATTAGGTACATCAAGGGCAAGGATAACATGGTTGCAGATGCTCTTAGTAGAAGAGTGTAGGTGAATCAAATTCTAGTTATGATTTCTTGTGGGACAGATTTGAAGGAGCAGATCTTTCATGTTGGGAAACATGATGAGAGGTATCCATAGCTGAAGTAGGAATTGAAGCAATAGGGTGAAGGTGATGGGGATGGGGAGTAACACCTTGTTGGATTGCCAAATTAGCATACACTTTCACTCCATTCTCACCTTTATCCTCATCTTGTCACCTCATTTCATGACATTATCATTATATTTCCATTACCATATGGGTTCATATTTTCATTTTCCAAAGTTATTTATTTTATGTATTTAAAGTGAATTTATGATTAAAAGTTAGAAAAATAACATGTATTTGCTTATACCTAAAGGTGGAATGAGTTTGGTAACATGTGTAGGTGATTTGGAATGTCCCAATACACTCTTATGTGGCCTCCAAGACTCAAATTAGAGTTCTCTTGAATATTTGAAGGATATTTTGGATAGGGGTCAAGCATATCTCATGGAGAAAAATCATGGATAAAGGAATATGTGTCTCATATTGGTTGTAACCAAATGAGGGATTATTGGATATCCATTAATGAGTTAGTTGCTTATGCTTTGTATAAATAGGAGTACCTCCTCCATTCCAAAGGGAGGACTCTTGGAGCATGTATCCTAACTTATGATGGAATAGAACAAAGTTTTCTTTCTACAATTTTAGATATAAAGAATCTTAATGTAGTATATGAATTTATGGAATAGTTTTTCACTTTGTTCTAAAGATAACTTAGCTCACTCTAAAAGGATTAAAGAAACATTTTATTTCATTACAGATTTTATTTTCATTTAACTACTTATATGTTTGAAGATTTTTCATTATTAATGAATCAATTTTTGTTTAAATCTTATCAGCATATGAAAGGACAAACAAGGGTCTAATTTAGGCTCTCTTCCATTTGGTATGAGTAATAATTGAAATTTATTCTCTTTTTCTAGTTTCAAGTGATTTTCCAAATTTCCAGTTTTCCAACAATGGCATTAATGATGAATGAATTTGTAAGGAAGAACAACAAGGAACTCCTTAGTTAGGAGCCTCTTATATCATTTGTTTACACATCTTATCCAATTTTCCATTAGTGGTTTTTGATTTTTGTTCATGAAGTAGTATTCTAGAGGAAGGACAAATATGGTCCTCCTAAGTTAGGAGCCACTTCTCCGGCTTATTACATAATGAATTAGAAATTACTTAGTTAAATTTTATATTTGTAATATACACTTCTAATTAGTTTAGAATTTCATTCCCTTCTATTTCCATAACTTATCTTCTAAAGATGATTATAGTTGCATCTGAGGTCCCATATATTTTGGTTTGCTTCTAAGTTTTACGAAACCCCCTGGTTGAAAATTAAATGATAGGGATTTAAAAAACAATTAAATCACACAACACAACTCATGACAGATGGATTGGTTAGATTTAGGAACATGATTTATGTGCCAGATAGTAGTGAGTAAAAGGATCCTATATTGAGGGAGTTTCATGTCAAGCCACATTTAGGCCACCCAGGATATTAGAGGACTATGATAGCTGGTAATAATTTATATTATTAGCCAAATATAAGTAAAAAGATGGTTGACTTTGTTGCAATATGTTTGGACTATAATAAAGTGAATGTAGAAGGTAAGCATCCATATGTTTTTTTCCAACGTATTTTGATTCGAAAATAGAAATGTGAGGTAATTTCCATGGACTTTATTACAATATTTTTTAGGACATCAGAGTAGAATGATTCCATCATGGTTGTGGTTGATGTGTTGAGCAATGTAGCTCACTTCCTTGGAGTGAAATATACAAATTAATTTAGTGAGGTAGCTCCAATATTCATCAAGGAGATAGTGAGGTTTCATGAAGTTCCCAATAACATCATATCTGATAGAGATTCCGAGTTCACTTCTAGGTTTTTGAAGGAATTATTTGCAGGCTTTGAGACAAAGTTAGCTTTGAGTATAATTTATCATTTGTAGACACATGGATAGACATAGAGGGTTAACAAAATTCTTGAGGATATGTTGAGGATGTAGACCATGAATCAAAAAAGGAAGTGGGAGGAGTATTTTCCACTGGCATAGTTTTCATATAATAATCGGTATCATGATTCCTTGAAGATGGCTCCATTTTAGGCTCTTTATGGACAAAGTTGTAATACTCATATCAGTTCGAGTGACCAAATGAGCAATGTTTTGATTACATTGGACATGTTGTTTAAGATGTGAAAGGAGATTCATGTTATTAATGTTTGAAATATGTTTTCATTGATGTCAAAAATGTGTCAACAAATGGCCACATGTGGCATAGGTGTGAGGGATATCCGTCATCATCATTGGTTCTAAGCACAAGAATAAGAACTAAGGAGAAACATTTATGAGAGGTGTGTATATCCTTTGGAGCCATTTTTGGCATAGTACACCACATCCGATTAAAGTGAAATCCACATAAATAGAAATATCTCTAAAAATTATTTTCAGTGATGTGTGGAAGCTCAAAAATGGTCGCCTAGATCATAAGATGGAGCTAGTCAATGTTTCATGACCAAAAGTCAAAGTTAGTAGAGCAAGGAAGAGCTTGGAGAAACCTTTGGTGTGCAGGAAAAGTTGGCACAAGTGCCAAAACTAGTAGTAAAGCATAGTGGAGTGGAAAAATGGATGATTGGGATGACATGGATGGACAATGTAGCAGTGGGGAGCATTTCTATTGGGAATTGGTGGAGCCCACTAATTGAATTTACCATGGTAGTAGTAACATAATGGTATGGTTATGGCACATAAGCATTAGCACCAGGATGTATGTAGAAAGATGCTTCCATGTGTTGATGCCATCTTGACAAACTTACCTCAGTGGGTACACCCTGGAGGATTGAAAAGGAGGAACAAAATGAAAGAATCAGGATATTGAATGTTAGGACACATCAAGTTAACAACAACTAATGAGGAGTCATGTGAGAGGTTCCCACTTTGACACCTCAGCTCACTAAGGGTGAGCCCAAAAAGGAAATACTAGAGGAATAACAAATTTGTATGTGACAAGGCATCAGGTACACATGGAAGGTTTTCAACATGCCTATAGATAGCAGTCTTGTGATACCTCAAGGCACTGGGAGGTGGTTTCCCATACTATCAATCATAAATATTAACAAAGGGGATGCATTACACCCCCTCCCTTCTAAAACCATAAACAACTGAAGGAGGGCCACACAAACCGTGAAACAAGGTAGAAAACGTTTTAAAGATCCTGACAACATGGCAAGCGAAGGAGAGGAAGTGTAGTTAAAAAGGATGGAACCTTTGATCTTTTTTTTAAGGAATTGATCACAAAACCAAGATCTTGGGGACCACTTCTCTCTCTTCTTTGACAAGAAAAGCCACAATGTCTAATTGATCACAAGTAGAATTAGCATAATCCAATCAAGGATGGGCATGTGGAAGGAAAATTTGGAATTTTTTGTCACCCAAAGGGCCTATTTTTGAGTGACATGTGGACAACTAGTGGTCAACATGTGCCCTGGGTGACATCATATAAGTGGTCACAACCTAAAAGACTTAACAAAAGTGTATAGAGGAAGCATCAGGAAGATGGAGTGCTAGGACATGTCAGCAATAACATGTTCAACCAAGAACACAGAGCAACAACCAATCTCATAGCAAGCGAGCGACCCCACATGACAGTGTGGCCTAGAGGAGACCACTTGCAGGAACCAATTTACGTAGTTAAAAGGAATGCACCGAGATAGGAGGGAGACGTGGTAAACCATAAACCTTGGTCATTTCATGTATAAATATACTAGGGGCACATCATAATGACAAGGGGAAAAAATAAAAAACATCAAGATTGGGAGCTCTAGCATAAGCGCTTGCCCATGGTCATTTCGCATAGAAATATACCAATGGCATAGGGTCATTGACAAAATAATTTGGCCTGCGAAGGGCTTAAAGAGGCTTATCACCTGACATCCTAGGCAATGGTTTTGCACAAAAAATTGTCACCTTGACATTTTGCAATCTGTGTGAGTATATCACCACTCATACCTTCCTCCTTTGCAAGTCTTAAACCTCAATTCTTCATATCAAGCCTTGAAAATAAGAAAAAGACCTTAAAAATCTCTAAAACTCTAGTTTCACACTTTCTCTTAGCATTACCTGCAGTCCCGCACCTAATGGTCATGTCCCCTGAGCACCTGACCGCTCCGTCTCTGTGTTATGGGTGTGGACCCCTATAAAAGTTAAAAAGGTGCAAGTACATTCTTAAAAACTCACTTTGAGTCATTTCTGGAAGCTTCTAGAGGGAATCTTGAGGTGGAAAGTTCGCTTCTTAAAGGTTCATGCATTACCATACCTTAAGGAGCTAACACCTTGATGTGAGGAGCTTATCCCTTTGAAGGGGGACTCTATCCCTTCAATGGTGGACCCGTAACCTCCTTCCTTTGCACTATAAAATGAAGCATTGGGCTGGTTACTGAGGAGGTTGAAAGATGAATATTTTTGAGGTGAAATGTTGCTGGAACTTAGTCTTCCTAATTGAGCTTTTGAGAGGAGAGATTACATACCTTTTTGATTTCATTTGGAAGAGAGTGAGGTTTATCAATGTAAAGGAGATTCCTGTTTGGACCCTGGGAAGAGCTTGTACAACATCAGGCACCAAAGGTTGTAAAGTTATTATATTTCAAAGTTAATACAATAAAGTTTATTTTTCTCAATAAGCTGTGCTTTATGGTTTATTTCATGGATTCCTTGATCACCATGATGAACATGATTTATTATATTAGCTATGCAGGTGTTATTTGATGTGTACTTGTTTGTGATTGTAGGTTCTCTAAGGGAAACTCTTTTGGACGGTTGGAGCATGGCTGCCACAAACTAGCGTTGGACTTAAGGTAGCATCTAAACACCTCTTTAGCTTTTATTAATGAATCGCAATATATTTAGAGAAAGGTAGATTTGCTTGTCCTACTTGTTGCTAGATATCTGTTGATACTAGGCAGATCAGCCTTGTCTGCAAGACCGATTTATCCAGCCAACAAATTGGCAACTTTGTTGGGGAACCGAATTTGGTTTTTTTATTTTCCTTTGTCTTTGACTTGAGAAACTTGTTCTTGTTTTTGGTTTTTGCTTGATGTGTATGGGATTGGGTAGTTTTTAGGTTCTAGATTGTTTTTTGTTTTTTCAAAATTTTCAAGAGGACGACACGTTCTATTTACAATATAGTGCAGACATCCCCGCACTGTTGCTTTAGTGCACAGAGCAGTACCACATCTAGTTATACTGGAAGCTTGCGGACCCTGTCAAAATTTTTGAAAAGCCAAAAATCTTTTCATCTAGTTAAGTTTAGGATTTGTTTACAACTTTTAGTCTCTGCCCAGATCTGCATGTGTCTTGTCAAAAGTCTCTTGTGAGTAAGTTCCTTTGGTGTTTTTGTTTTAGATGATTTTCTAGAAGTTTTGCATGCCTGGATTGGTTTTCACTCAGTCGTTGTAGTGACTTAAAGATTGGAAGCCTAAGAAACCTTAGATCACCCTAGTATACTTTTGTCTTCCTGATGAGTCTAGCTAGTTTGTGAAATCTTCCCTTGGTAAGAAATAGATTTTATTTCTTTTTGCAAAACTTTGAACGAACTTTGTCATAAGTTGTGAAATTCATTTTTATAAAAGAAAACATAGCTGGGTGTTTTTTGATTGATTTGTTATTGTGAATGAATTAATCCTTAGTTTACTGAATAACTAGGTAAAATGTCCTCAAAAACATTTTAAGCATTTATTTCGATTATGTTTTAGAAGTTTTTAGATCTCAAGATTAATTTTTCATAGTTTTGAGTGATTTCTAGAAATCGTAGATTCTCTTTTGAAATAATTGTTTTATGTAGTTTTGAGTGTTGAAAGAGAAAAAAGGGATTTATTTTTGTGAGCATAATTAGTAGTCTCATTTTGAGTTTATTGAAAAAGAAAAAGTTTTTCTTTTCATTTACATGTTGAAGGAAAGTTTTGTTTTTCAAGGAATTGCATTCTCAACTCTTTCTTTTAGCTAGAAATTCATTGAAAGAAAAAACGAATTGTTTATCATTTTAGGTGCATTTTTTAGTTTTTTTGGAGTCGAGTCTTCACACCATCAAAGTTTCATCTCCATACCTATTGAATTAAGAAACAACTCATAAAAGTACTGCTAAATTAAAATTGATCTAGAAATATTTTTATTTCTAGGGCTCTTATCACCAATATAGCTTAGGCTAGTATCCTCGAGTAGGGAGTAATTAACTCTCCAAAATAGTTAAAACAAAAAAGTAGTGGTATCTTGCGGTAGGAAATAAATCCAATTGTAATTGATATAATCTGGGAAGCTCCTCTTAAAGGATTCAATCACGAGATCATGTTCGAACCTTTGAGACAATCAAGTCTATCTCATTGGGAAAGATAGAAGATTTGCATGTATTAAAAATGGTAAACCTCAGATTAACCATTGTCGAGGAGCCTGGGGTTACTTGTTGGTAAACCTTGGATTGATCATGTCGAGGAGCCTTCAAGGGGATTGAGCTTTGCTACTCTGCCCTTGCATGTATATCAGATCATAGACTTTTCCCCCAGTTGTACTTGTTACTGTTGGTAACCTTAGTGACCATAATCTTAAGATTATTTCCTAAGGTGATGGTGAAGGACGAGTCTCATTGTACCTATAGAAGACGTCGAATAGACTCACTTGGACTCTTTGGGGCTTCTCTTCACTCAAGAAGGTTTTGTGAAGAAACTTGTGCTAGTCTGTTTCATTAAGCAGGTTGTTGGGGTAACTGTTCCAACTGCCATTTCTGTATTGAATTCTGCCATTTCAATACAGAAAGTTACTGTTTGTTTGTGGTTTGAACTCTTAGATTTTTTAGGCATGTGATTCAATTGTTCGGTTTTTTAGAGACTTTAGGTGGTTTTATTGATATTTTCTTTGTTTGCATGTGAAGTAATTAAATATTTAATCGTGGCTGAATTACCGAGACAATCCCGTAGACTTCGAGGGCAACTTCCCGAGTATACACCAAGTCAGCTTGATGGGATACGAGCTCTTGTATCACCTAGTGATAGTAGAGTTGGGTCACCAGAAGCCGGAGAATCATATTTAATTATTCATCTTAATTACCAAGTTCAAGCAATAGAGTATATTTATGAACCAATTCCATTTTCTGAAGTTACTGGTAGTATTTCTCCTACTAGTGAATTAATTGAAGAACTTGAAATTTCTAAACTTGAAACCGAACCTACTGCTACTCCATCCTCAGGATTTTCTTCTCCAACTTCTAGTGGTCCTGGTTCACCCAGGATAGGAAGCATAATTACCCAAAATCTTTCTTCTGGCTCATTTGTATTGAAGAACTTGTTAGTCTAGAGGAAGATACAACTCTACCTGATAATCAACCAACTTTAGAACTTAGGGAGCGTGAATCAATCTTCTACAGTCCTTTTAGAAGTGATGCTTGGTATGTATCATTGACAAAATTTTTAGAAAATCTGGGTCTTTCTTTTTCACCACCTCATATTCCTTTTCATCTTACACCCAGAGGTTATTGTCCTCCTTCCAATATGTCAAAATGGTCATCCATGTTTTCCCAAACACCAGAAACATTTTTATATGGTGGTCGTTCTATTCCTTCTGGGTATTAGGCTCTCACTGGTACCTTTTCAGGAGCATCTCCTCAACCCATTGAACATGGGATATCAACTGGTAATAACGAAACTTCACCGTTGAGCATAGAAGAAATTATTATGATCTCTGGTACTATTCCAAATCCGCAACCTCAAGGTAGTCAGTTACCGCCTGGAGGGCAACCTTAAGGTAGTCAGTTACTGCTTGGGTGGCAACCTCAAGGTACTCAATTGCCTCCTGGGGGCAACCTCAAGGTAGTCAAATACTGCCTGGGGGGCAACCTCAAGGAAAATACATACCTCAAGGTCAACCCCAGACTCAGTATATACCTCAAGGTCAACCCCAATATCAATATATACCTCAAGGTCAACCCCAATTTCAGTACGTGCCTCAAGGCTACCAACCTCAAAGTCAGTACCCAACTCAAGGTTTCCAACTACCTTCTGGTCAACCATTTGTATAAGGAGCTGGAAATGTACCTCTCAATTATCAGCCCTACACTCAACCTGGTTATGGTCCTCAATATGCTTAACCTTTTATGGGTCCATACCTCAGAATGAACATAGTGTGGGATCCATCTCAAACTCAACAAATTTTGCAACCTATTGTCCAGTTATCAAGTCAACCTGGACAACCTTTGGTTTCTGGTCCAACCCAGCAACCTGTCCAGCCCACTGTTCAAGCTTCTGCACCTAGTGTAGTTCATCTGCCTGGGCCTAGTTCATCTTGGACTTCGCCTCGAACTACTACTGCAACTACTGCAACCTCTGTTCAATCTACCCCACCTACTTTTGGAGTATCGGTAGCTCCGGTTTCTATTGTTCTTACATCAACTCCTCAGACCTGTTTACCACAGTCAATACCTACAGTTCAGACTTCGGTTCATATGCTTGTAGGACAACCTGGTCCAAGTACGGTTATCATAAGTCAACCGCAATTCACTTATCAACCATACCAGGGATAGTATCAATATGGTCCTGCTATGTAAAACCCAGTTTATCAGTATGAACTATACCCTGGATATACTTATCAGCAACCTCAACAACTCCAATTTGGTCTAGTTAATCCTGGTTTTCCGGGAGGATATAATATTCCTAATGCAAATCCAATTCTAGGTTATCATGGATATCCTCCTCCTAGAGCTGGTCCTGTGATCCAAGGTTTTTGAGACCCTAATCGTCAGTTACCTTTTATTGCAACTTTGGATTCACCTGATTTGTCATGCCTTACGAATGATCCAATTTACTATCTTCTGTATTAGCCGCCAATGCCTAATAAGTTGCCCAATGATATACCAAAGTTAGAGGGTAAGTGAAGAGAAGATTTGTCAAATCATGTGATGACTTATCACCTATGATGTGCATCTAATTCCATTATTGATGATTCAATTCGCTTACATCTTTTTCAACGCACTCTAATTGGTCTTGCTGCCAAATGGTACATTGAGTTACCACAAGGCTCTTTTTAGAATTTTAGTCAGTTAGCCACCTCTTTCTTAACTCATTTTCAGTTGCCTGTCAGATATGACAATGGCACGGAATTATTAACTTCATTAAAATAGTCAATGTCGACATATATTTTAGATCATATTCATGAATGGCGACGTCGACGACATTTAGTGAAAGTTTTTATTCCGAATCAGCTTTTGGCAGAATGGTCTGTTAAATCATTATTACCTAAAATCACTGAGGATGTAGCTAAGACAGGAGTTGTTACTGAAGAGAAAGTAATTGCTCAAGCTTACTACCTTGACCTCATTTATACGTAGTTGGGTACTTTACATGAAAAAATCCTCGACCTTCCGAAACAAAATCAAATAACTATAGCTCCTTCAGGGTCTCATGCCGCTGATGGTATGATTGGTTCAATTAGTACCAAAAGCAAGAAGAAATCTTCAAAGAATTCTTCTCCTATTATAATTTTACCAGATTCCCCGACAGGAGACTCTTCCCCTGAAATTCTTGCCGATATCCATGTCGTAGAATCATCTACAGCCAAATCAAAATTTGGCGGTAAAAAGAAGGGGAAGAAGAAAAATAAACAAAACTCAAAAGAGAAACTAGATAAAAATGAACCTACTGCCGAGAAATGTAAACCTCGCTATCCTTGTCTCATTTGTGATGAGGAGGATTTTATAAGATATTGCCCACATCAAGCTGAGGTTTCGAAAATCGTCAAAGGTTCTCAAACGCCTTATGTCTTGAAGGATCCTTTTCCTAGTCAAGATAGTAAGATGATAGGTTCTTCCTCAAATTCCTCAAAAGAACCCATTATGATGATGTCCCATGTCAGGATTATGACGTAATCGAAAAATTATGGTAGTAAGAATCTTGTTGGTGTTAAAGAAGCGGAATCTTCTAATTCAAACCCATCAACTTCAAGTCCTTCTGGTTCTGATCCGCTACAGATCGAGAAACTTAACCTAGACTTAGTAATCAAACTGCCTACTAAAGGTATACTTTGGAAGTCAGCTTTCAATCCACATGCGAGAGCTACTTAGAACTATAACATTGTTGAAGATTTAGCTATTTCCTCTTCAGCAATATTGGCTTTGGAGGTGCTGCAATCATGCCCAGCATAACGTAAATTACTTTTGACTGCTATAGGAGTTGTTGATATCCAGGATTCCAACCTTATAATCTTTGATTTATATAATAGTACACCTTGCCTACCTCATCAAATGGCTTTCCAAATCCCAGTGTTAGTCAAAAACAGACCTTGCTTTAGGACTGTGATTGATTAGGGAGCTTCTACGTGTATTATGACAATCCAGTGTTGGAGATCATTTGGTTCTCCTACACTCAATCAATCCACAACGATTCTAAAGGCTTTTGATGGCCGAGGGTTTCATCCTTTTGGCATTTTGCAGGATTTACCTATAGGGGTAGAAGGAAAAACTGTAAATCTAGATGTGGAAGTGGTTGATGCCCCTCTAGATTACAACCTTCTTTTGGGTCGTAGCTGGTCTTACGCTATGATTGTTGTTATTTCCTCGGTCTTTCGGCTTATCAAGTTTCCTCATAATGGAAAGATCGTTACAATAAACCAGTTAACTTATTTTTCATTTGAACCAGCCTCTTCTGATAGTATTCAACATGACAGTAAAACAGATATCCCTTACAAGGATATTGGGGTAGGTTTGGTTAAAGATTCTGGTTTACTAGGAACTTTTTCATTTCCTCCTCCTAACATATCACCTTATTTTACAACTATTCATATGATTTCATCGAACACTATTTCTTTTGATGATCCTTGGATCGCACCTTCTGATTCTGAGGTGGACTCATTTGGTGATGCAATGCCTTTGAGTCCCTTTGAAGTTGCATATCAAGTTGTGTAGTCATATTCCGACTCTTGTTCAACCAAATCTAATCTAATGAATGTGGTCCATGGGGAATCACTTTCAATTTCAACCTCAGATTCAACAACTCTTTCTTATCCTATTCATACTGATGAGCAGATTCGTGAACTTTTGTCTATTGATGATTTACCATGGGAAGATCTTCATCATTGATCTTCATTTTTACCTGAGCTTGATCATTTTCAAAATGATTTCTCATCTATTTTTACCGCTAATTATGTCAAAGAACCACAGAATCCATTGCAACATCCTAATTCTGAGTTGAATTTGGGAAATATTTCTCGAACAGTTCCTATTTACATTTCAGTGAAACCCAGAATTATTGAAAACATTCATATAGGTGCTTCATGTATGGACGAGGAAGTCCGAACTTATAAAGCCCTATTTCAACAATTTTACAACATGTTTTCCTGGTCATATGAAGAAATGCCAGGGATCGATCCATCAATTGTTGTTTATGAAATTAAAACTTACCCGGATGCTAAACCTATCCGGCAACGTTTGCGTCAAATACATCCACAAAAAGCTGCTGCTATTAAAGCCGAAGTTGAGAAATTACTTTGAGCATGTTTCATTTATCCAATTCCTTTAATGGATTGGGTATCAAATATTGTTCTTGTTAACAAAAAGCAAGGGACAATAAGAATATCTATCGATTATAGGGATATTAATTGAGCTTGTCCTAAAGACAATTATCCAACCCCCTATATCAATCAAATTATTGATGATTGTGCCAACAGTGAAATGTTCTCCTTTATGGATGGTTTTTCCGGTTACAATCAAATCAACATACTCCCTCCTGATCAACCTAAAAAAACTTTCATTCGTCCATGGGGGACATTTTCTTATTGCAAGTTAGCTTTTGGATTGAAGAATGCCAGAGCAACTTTTCAAAGGGCTATGTCTTACGGATTTAATGACATCAAGCACATTGTGAAGCCTTATCTCGATGATTTACCTACTCATTCATTACGTAGAGACGATCATCTCACTCATTTACGAGCAATGTTTATGAGATGGAGGCATTATCGAATTAGGCTGAATCCACACAAATGTGTTTTCTATATAGAAACAGGTTTTTTACTGGGATTTGTTGTCTCAAAAGTCAACATTCATGTCAATCCCTTGAAAGTTGAAGCTATTATCAAATTACCTCTGCCTTCGACTCTTCGCCAACTCCAAAGTTTGCAAGGGAAAGCAAATTTTTTATGTTGTTTCATTCCTAACTACACTGAGATAACAAAAGGTTTTACTAGGTTGTTGAAGTAGAATACTCCATTCTTTTGGGATGAGATAGCTAACAAATCTTTTGATGCACTTAAACATGCGTTGACCCATGCACCGTTATTGCATCCTCCCAACTACAACCAGGATTACTTTTTGTACCTCGTCGCTTCTCATTCCACCATTAGGATGGTTTTAGTTTAGGAAGATGAATTCAAAAATGAACATGTTATTTACTATCTTAGTCCAACTTTGAATTCGATTGAGCTTAAATATTCACATGTGGAGAAATTGGCCTTGGCAGTTGTTCAAGCTATCCAAAGATTTCATCACTACATCTTATTACGCAAAACCACGATAATTTCTTACTGTAAACCTATGACGTATATTTTGACCAAACAATTGCTAGGGGCAAGTATTCCAAATGGATAGTTATCCTATAGGAATTTGACTTGGAATTTGAAAAATCCAAGGCAAAGAAATCTTTGGTTTTTGCGAAATTGATGTGTGATTCCCCATGTACTGATACTGAAACTGTGGCAGAAGAACCCATTGCGGATGAATCCTTGTTTCTTATCAATACTCTTGATCCATGGTATGGAGGTATAATTGTCTATCTCCAAACCCAATATTTTCAGCCTAAAATCTCACAATCTCAGCGAAGGAAAATATGTTTCCAATCCCAACAGTACAATATTATTGGAGATACACTCTATTGTCATGGGGTAGATTCTGTTTTCCGACGTTGTATAACTCATGAAGAAGCTGAAAAGGTTCTAAATTACTGTCACTATGGAGCATGTGGTGATCATATGTCTGGGTATGCCACAGTCCAAAAGATATTGCACGCTGGTTATTTCTGGCCATCCTTATTTAAAGATTGTACTAATGCAGTCTGGAAATGCTACAATTGCCAAATTTTTTATCGTAAGATGCGTGCTCATCCTGATCCTCTCCACCCTATAATTGTCATTGGTCCTTTCGCAAAATGGGGTATCAGATTTATTACATGTAACCTTCACTTGGCCGGGGGGCATGCGTATATCATCCTTGCGGTAGATTATTTTACCAAGTGGGCCAAGGCAATGCCTAAATTTTCGACAGACGGTAAAACTGCTGCAATTTTCATTTTCAATCATATAATTGTAGATTTGGTGTTCCTCAAGCTATTATTACTGATCATGGAATTCATTTTTGAAACATCATGATGACTAAACTAACATATCAACTTGGCTTGCATCACAATAGTTATACTCCATATTACCCACAGGCTAATGGTCTAGTTGAAGCAATCAATAAAGTTCTAGTCACTATGATCCAATGAATCATTGGTATTCATCGATTGAATTGGCATAACATGTTATTTTTAGTGCTTTGGGCATATTGAACCTTTGTACAAACATCAACTAGTTTCACTCCTTTTCAACTAGTTTACAGGTTGGAAGCAGTGTTACCCATTGAATGTGAAATTCCGTCATTGCAAATAGCCATAGAATTACTCCCAGCCACTTTTGGAGAGGAGAAAAATTTGTTGTACTTAGCTCAACTAGATGAGAATTGATGTGATGTTGCATTAGTAATTGAGACTCATGCAAGGCGAATAAAAGCTCAGTACGACCAAAATGATACACCTTGTAATTTTTCGGAAGGAGACCTAGTTTTACTATACGATCAAGCAAGCGATAAGCTAGGGGTTGGAAAATTTGTACCTATGTGGCATGGTCCTTATGTTTTCAAGTGAAAGCTGGCAAAAGGGGCCTATGAATTGGTATATTTTGATAGTGTCTCTTTGGGTAAACCCAGAAATGGGCTTTACCTGAAAAGATAATATGCTTAAAATTTGGTGTGGAGATTTTTGATAGAATAATTTCTTTCTAGTTGGTGTGTTTTAGATTAGAAAGTGTGCCTAGTTTAGAGAGTGTTTTTATCATTATTCCTACTTATATTGATTTTACTCTTGATATTGCAAATGTCGACATCTCTTCAAAAATACATTGGTTTTGCTGATGGTGCTTGTCGTAGTACACGGAACATTTCTTCCACAGCTTGGGTTATCTATTCACCCTCTGATGAGTTAGTATCTATGCATGGGGTAAGCCTGGGTCAAACAAAAAATAAAATTATAGAGTATAGTGCAGTGATTGTTACTATCTAAATCCATCTCATTTGGGATTCGGAGTTTGATTTTTAGGTTAGATTCTGAACTTGTTGTATTACAACTTAACAGGGTTTATGCCATTAGAAATCCAGTGCTATTAAGATTATTTTTGAGAGTTCATCTCTTGGAACGTGAATTTGACTACATTGAATATCAGCATATTCCAAGATATTTAAATACATTAGCAGATGCAATTGCTTCTCGAATGTTAAATAGACATTTCCAATAATCAAGACAATAAATTTAAAAACATTCCATAAACATGTTATACAAGATAGCCCGTAATGGTGATATATCATAGCATAGAATTGTGTCAAATATACATTATCTTCGATCATAGGTTGAAAAACACATTATGATCGGCAGAAATGATAGTTCAAAAAGATATAAAATGTCATATGAGCCTACAAAGGTGGTCATCCTATCCCTAACGATGATCATGATAAGAAACCACTACTCGGGCCACCCTACAAAGGAACCTCGTAAAAGGTCCTCGGACCCCAATCACATAGTGTTGTAACCTAAGTGGAATATCATCTATACTAGTCTCTACAATATCTACTCTCAAATGCTCTAGATGATGCTCCAATTAGGTCAGGGTCTCTGGTGATTGGTCTTGGGGGGCTGGTGCTGTTGTAGCTGGGTGTCTTCTTTCATAGGGCTGGAGAGCAGCTGGTCGTCGTGGACCTACATCTGCATTTAAAACTTTTTACTGTTAGTTTTGGATGATTTAAAAATAAAACAAAAAATTAGTTAAAAATTTAGAAAATGTTGAGAATGATTTTACCTGAATCATCCCATTTCTCTCCTAGCGGAAGAGCCATGTCTAGATAACCACGATAATCCGTCCTAGCATATGGAAAATCTTGAATCATGAACAATTGGTTCCTCCACCAACGAAAATACTGAGGTGGAAATCGGACAACGTCTGTACCCTCCTTAGGATGACGGGCCATCACTACAACCCAACGCATAATCCTAGGCTCTCGGGGATGTCCAGCCTCAACGGAAAGTTGTTGTGGGACCAACATAGGGACCCTCTCTAGGCCAAATCTCACAACCAAGAAACCATATCCAAATTTTCTTAGTTGCCCGTTATTTACTCTAGTCAGTTGCCCTTTTACATTCACCAACACAACCTCACACCAGTTGAAGATGGTGCCTCGGTAATAGTCTACTGCCATTCGCATTTGGGATCCGGTAGCTACATACAATGCTTTGCTCCCACATAGTTTGGTGACAGTAAATGTAATCACTTTAAGTTTAGGACAGGAGATAGTCTTAATATCTATCTGTTTGTCCTCAGTTTGGTCATTACAAAACTTTAGACGGAGACTAGCGACAGAGTGGCCACCTCGCCTAGTCCTGAATAGAGATAATCGTTTGCCTCTCTTGGGCAAACGAGTCAAGAAATAAATTTCCTCTAGCTCGATTTCGAGCCGGTGGCTGCCAATTATGAAACACTGGTCTTGTGTGCTCCACCTGTCTACTAGCCATTGCAGAAAGTCTACCTGAGCTCTCATGCTGGGTATGGCCTAGAATTTAAATAGTCTGCATGCTTTTAATTCTCGTATTTTAGGTAGATGAATTAATGTGGCAAGATCCACATCTTCGTGCTCCCATTCCCGCCAAATGAGCATTTTGTATATCCTACATTGCAAAAAAGGGGGATTAGAATAATTTAATTCAAAATTTTTGGGCGGAAATTGAAAAAATTGACATTTTAAAAACTTATTTCGTGGGGTCCACAGCCAGTAGTTAGGGACAGTGTGTAGGTCCGCACTTGTCCTTAAAAGCAAGTGCGGGACCCCGAATTTTTCTTTTGTACGAAAAAGTCGAGGTCTCCAAGGGCCGCATGTTACACCTGCAGACCCCCGTGAGTAGTTTTTTAAACAAAATTTTCCTTTAAAAATCAATTTTTAAAGCTCTAAAATGAAAATTAAATGGTTGAAATGCAAGATAGGGATGATGTGGATTACCTGGAGCTGAAAGTTTTCATTTCCAACTCTCGGATTTTCCACAATCTTCACAGGAATTTTCTTACCAAAAACTCTCACTTTTCACTCTGAAGTCAAATGGTAAAAATGAATTTACAAAAGCCCTTTTTATAAGATTTTTTGAATAAATGAATTTTTAATTTGTTTATTTTTCACTTTGAAAAGGTAACTTTTGATGCATTTTTATTTATTTTAAACAGGTATGAGTAATGTTTTGAATTTTTGTGCAGAATATTGGATTTTCAGGAAGAATTGATCATTTTCAACAAAGAGCATACTTTTTCACTTTTTCGGAAATTTCCAAAATTTACGAAAAAGCGAAACATAGGAGTCCTCTTTAAGCTCTTTTCTGACTCGTAAAAGATGAAAAGATTGCTGAGTTTTTTCTTTTTAAACTCATTAAAATGGAATTAAAAGGACGGTCCACTTACGATGCTTTTTTGACTGTATAAACATGAAAAGATTTCCGGACTTTTGTCATTTCAAGTTCGATATTGGTTATAAAATGATGTGTTTTCGATCACTTTTTTAGTTTTTCAGATTGAAAGCACTACTTATGAAAAGTACTCCTTGATCGTAATGGTCAAGTGGTTCTCTCAATTATCATTTTATACTTTTTCGGGCTTGGGGGACACAAATTTACGAAAAATGACAATTATGGAATTTTCTTAAGTTTTTCTTCTGACTCCCTAAAATTGAAAAACCCATGTTTTTCCTATACTGGAATCATTAAAATTCAATAGTAAAGGACCTGTTCAATTTTAAACAGGAACGGACCACTCCTTCTTAGGGTTCGAATTTTAAACTAAGTTGGACTCATTTGAAGGATGAGCTTATAAACAAGCAAATTTTATCCTCCTCAAGCTTGTCAAAAATAAAGAGGTACTTGCCAGAAATGGTGGGCGAAAAGAGAGAAAAATGAACCTGTTTGTTATACTTTGTGTTTAGAAAAGCAGTTAACCACTCTTGAACACGACACTTTTTGTTCACCTGGGCTGGGAAATCCTTTGCCTAATAGTTAATCAAACCATATTGAAAGTCTTTAGCCAGTTTCTGGGTATTAGCTTTGGGTCAATTGTCACCAAACCATCTGCAGTGTTGTTATGTTTTCAAGAGGTCAGTTCAAATAAACCTTTCATTTGCAAAATATCTGTCATCCATCTTGACCATCCCTGAGTTAGTCCTTGCCAAATATATTTCTTCAAAACTTGATCTATGATTTCATGTTGTGGGCTTGCTACGACGGATCACTTTCTATCGACTCCAACTCATTATCTAGAAATATGATCTAGAAATTTTCAGTACCTTGGAATCTGTATGCCCTAATGGCAGGTTTCTTGCCCTTGACGACAGGTTGCATCATTGACCTTCGATCAAAGGATTCTGTGACATGTTCCACATCAACTCATTTATTCACATTTCATGGATTGTACTGAGAATTTTGAGGGCAATTGATATTATTGGTGGTTTCTCGCACACTTGTTAACATTTCACATCATTGACTGGTAATCAAGTGGTTTCTACCATGTTCAACTTCGACACATTCATTCACATGGATAGAATTGTACTAGTTCAGGAAGTAGAAATCAAGACCTTGGATCTAATTTCCTCCATCTAGGCTGTGAGGAATTTTGTTATTCATTATATAGTGGACTATTCATAAACAGATGGTCGCGCCCATACTGTGTCTACATATGTCTATACTTGTGATGTATTACAAAATCATTCCTATATCAGACAATTTAGATAGTTTTTCTAGTCAGTTTTGATCTTAGTATGGAATGCCTACCTCAGCGATGATATGTTATATATATATATATGTATATATATAATATATATATATATATATATATATTATATATATAATATATATATATATAATATAATAATATATATATATATTATAATAATATATATATATATTTTGCATTGAATGTTTTACAGGTTCTGACTAGGGTGTCCACAAGAAGATCCAAAAAATGATAAAGTACTTCACTCTTCTTAGATGACAAATTCCATCCTCATCTATTACAGACTTCGCACTTTAGGGGGCAATATGTTGCACAAAAAATTGTCACCTTGACATTTTGCAATCTGTGTGAGTCTATTACCACTCATACCTTCCTCCTTTGCAAGTCCTAAACCTCAGTTCTTCATATCAAGCCTTGGAAATAAGAGAAATGCCTTAAAAATCTCTAAAACTCTGGTTTTGTACTTTCTCTTAGCATTACCTGCAGTCCTGCACCTAATGGTCATGTCCCCTGCGCACCTGACTGCTTTGTCTCTGTGTTATGGGTGCGGGCCCCTGTAAAAGTTAAAAAGGCGCAAGTACATTCTTAAAAGCTCACTTTGAGTAATTTCTAGAAGCTTCTAGAGGGAACCTTGAGGTGGCAGGTTCGCTCCTTAAAGGTTCATGCATCCCCATACCTTAAGGAGCTAACCCCTTGATGTGAGGAGCTTATCCCTTTGAAGGAGGACTCTATCCCTTCAATGGTGGACCTATAACCTCCTTCCTTTGCACTATATAATGAAGCATTGGGCTGGTTACTAAGGAGGTTGAAAGCTAAATATTTTTGAGGTGAAATGCTACTAGAACTTAGTCTTCCTAATTGAGATTTTGAGAGGAGAGATTACATACCTTTTTGATCTCATTTGGAAGAGAGCAAGGCTTGTCAAAGTAGAGGAGATTCCTGTTTGGACCTTGGGAAGAGCTTGTACAACATCAAGGCACCAAAGGTTGTAAAGTTCTTCTATTTCGAAGTTAATGCAATCAATTTTATTTTTCTAAATAAGCTGTGTTTTATGGTTTATTTCATGGATTCCTTGATCACCATCATGAACATGATTTATTATATTAGTTATGCAGGTGTTATTTGATTTGTGCTTGTTTGTGATTGTAGGTTCTCTAAAGGAAACTCTTTTGGATGGTTGGAGCAGGGCTGCCACAAACTAGCGTTGGACTTAAGGTAGGGTCTAAACACCTCTTTAGCTTTTATTAATGAATCACAATATGTTTAGAGAAAGGTAGATTTGTTTGTCCTGCTTGTTGCTAGCTATCATTTGATATTAGGGAGATCAGCCTTGTCCGCAAGATCGATTTATCTGGCCAACAAGTGGTCATGGATACATGTTCCTATGGCATAAAATAAGTAAAGGGCAAGAACAAAAAGTCATAAAGACCAAAAGTGGTGGAATTGGTGGCATTCGCTTAATAAAATTTTGTGGTGGAATTGGTGGCATTCGCTTAATAAAATTTTGTGGTGAAATTTAGCAATGCCATGGATAAGTTGATAGTTGTTTTTGGTACCATGTATGGCCAACGGAAAAGTGACAGTTGAGTGGCACATTTGGTAGTTACATCTAAACATAGTAGAGAGCTAAAATGCTTGAAAACATTGGCAACAAATTTAGAAGTTAAGCCAAAGCTAAACGTAGATAAAAATAGAAAAACTTCTACTAGAACCTGTAAAACAAAAATAGTCAAATTAAGAAGCAAAACTCAGAGTCAGAGTATTGGATAATAGAATTAAATATTGATACTTGTAGAGCACAACCACAGAACAATTTCTGAACAGGAAAAAGGTAAAAATAATAGATGCATGCATCATATGCAAAGGCAAGTTAACCAAATTTCAATCCAAAAATATCAGTTTAGAATTATTGAGATGTAGAATTCAAGAAGAAATTTTATGAGTTGCAAGAGAAAAGTGTGTGGATAAGAGTTATTTTGTAGTGTGATAATGTATGCATAAGGATCAATTAGAGATCTAAAAGGTGTTTTCGAGATGAAAATAAGTGCATTGGTTATTAGTGATTGATGTTGCTATTATGTATGGTGTGTGATTTAATCAATTAACTAATTTTTTAATTAATGTGAAAGTGTTGAAGGTGATGGTGGTCTTATCAGTAATCAAAGATTGTTGAAGGTGTTTGTATGGTGGATTTGGTGAGCATTGCAATGAGCAAAATTTATTTGTTTGTGACACAAGTGGCCTGTTGCTTATATTTTGAAAATGGATGAAAGATAAATCAACAAGGCTTGTATGTGGTAGCTTATTGATTAGTGGTAGTAGCTCCTTCCAGTGGGTTGATCCAGGTGGATATTGGTGGCCACCCATGTATACCTGTTGGCATTATGATACAAGTGTTTTCCTTGATGGCAACTCACTCAAATGAAAGATCACAGTACAACATGTCAAAAACAAAGAATTACAAATCAGACTACAAACAGTGAGGAAGGAGAGGTATACGTAGGTTCACTTTGGAAGAGCTGCGTATACACATAGGTTCACTGAACAAAAGTAGTGTATATGTACAAATGCACTTTCACAGAAGGAAACACATGTATATCTTGGAAAACTATGTTTTTTGTCCGAGGTATTTGGTCCAAGGTATTTTGATCCAAGTTATTGGTCCAAGGTATTTGGTCCAAGATATTGACCCTAGGTATTTGGTCCAAGGTATTGGTCCTAAGTGGTTTTGGTCCATGGTATTGAGAAAGGCCTAAAACTATATAAGGAGGAGAATATCATTAGGTCAAGTGTGCATGTATCGAATATTTGATGAAGTGTAAGATCTAGTATGCAGGTTATTAGCTTACGATGATGTGCTTGGTCTGAACCAAGGATGAACCCTAGCGGTTGATGAAGGATAAGATCTAATGATGGATCAGGATCTTTATGCTTGAAATGAATTGTCATTATGTGTTTTGAAAATGTATAGTCTAGATCTGAATACTGACGCATGTGTTATTCTATAAATATTATGATTTGGGTATAACTGAAGTCTAGAAGAGCTGCATAATTATGAATTAATATTTGCATATGTGTACGGTGGTTGGCTTTGATAAAAGCATGTATACATGTTGGTTCGACACATGGAAGTAGCATATACCTTATGAAGTATGTTTCAGTTGTTTCTATTTTTTTTTGCAGAGTTCTGGGTTCTGCTTTGGATTTTTGTGACTATACTCTAGTGACAATATTCTAAATGATCAGATTGATTGTGATTTGCTACAGTGACGATGGGTTTTCAAAGTGATTGATTGATTCAGTTGTGGATTGAGTTTCAATGATTGGTTGATGAGATGTATTCGATGATTGTATTGTACTTATGATGTTTTTTATGGATCCAGTCTAAAAATCTATGAAATGTGGTCCTTGGAGGAAGAAATAAGGTCATAGCCTTCTGTAGGTCACCACCTATGTACTAGTAAACATATCGGCTAGTACAAGAGCTAGGGGGTTGTAGCTCCCTTCCATAAGAAGATGGAGAATGAGAGAAGTTTGTAACCTTCTGCAGGTAGAAACTTGTGTATTGTTATGAGTATGCACCAGTACAAGATTGTAAATAGATTTTCTTATTATTAAAATAAGATAGAGATGACAACAACAGGTGGTTTTTACCCACATTAGGTTTCCACCTTATATCTTGGTGTTCATGTGTGTTGCTTATGTGTGATCCTTTCTTGTACATTTTACTTCACTATATAATAAATATTTGATATACTGGTTAAAGTTCAATGCATGGTAAATTGGCTAAATCAAATGTTCTCTGCATTTACGCTAGTTGCTTTAAGTATAATCGCATGTACACACTAGTTCACTTAGTTGATGTAGCATATACAAATATGTTTTGGAAATAAAATTATTGATCTGATAATACTGATTCACCCACCCTCTTAGTATTATTTCCAACATTACCACCTAGACCTCCAGTCAGTTTGATTTGTTTCCTTGTTTATTTTAGCATTTACTATTTTTAGCAGTTTTTCGGGTCCTGAACTTCAGGAGTAGTTTTGACTCCCTAAATGACAGTTTCTTGAGGTTTGTTGTAGCCTCGTACATGCTAAACGAAAATAATATGACCAAGTTATGATGTCAGAAAGTTGTCTTCCCAACTACCCCAACGAGGCCCACAAACTCTTGGTGTCACATCTCTTGGGGTTAGGGTTTTTGTTTTTTAGGGGTTTCTCATGTTTTTCAAGAATAAATACGCCCTTGAGCCGCATTGTAACACAATTCAGAGTCATGTAGCTGTCACATATCTTCTCAAAGATAAGCTACCATCGTTTCAGCTAGACTTATTTCCAATCTCTTTGTGAGCATATTTAATATTTGATATTAATGAAATGAAGTGTTATTTCAGCTGCATATTTGTAGTTATTGTTATATCTATAATTTTTTATGTTCGTGTTTAAATTTGAATCATGGGTGTTGGTAAATGTTCAAGGGAAAGAGTCCCTTTCAGTGAGTGTTAGTAAACAAGTAGGCGCAACAATCCCTTTCATTATTGACTAATAAAAGATTAGGGGAAGGAATCCCTTTCAATAGAGACGAATAAATGAGTAGGGGCAGTAGCCCCATTCAGCAGAGATTGATAAATGAGTAGGGCCAACAATCCCTTTTAGCGGTAGATGATAAACGAGTAGGGATAGAAGTTACTCTTAGTAGCTACTAATAAACCTAAAAGTAGTAGCCTATGGGGTAGTGATGTAATCATGTTGAATCTTGTAATAAATTAAATATCGGTGTCTTTTGTATGTGTTTCTCATGTGCTTGATGATGATTATGTTACAACTTATTTATGTTGTTGATCCATGAACAATTTATAAAGTGATTGAAAAGTATAATCTTTTAAAATTGTATAATTTGGCCACATTTCTAATTCATCATCCTCTTATTAGTGTCCTCTTTTGCATTGTTTCTAATAATTATTAGAGCCAACGTCCTTCAAAATCAATTAAACAACTAGAAAGAAGATCAAGGATCATGGAGAACTAGGACTGTATTACCTCAGATGGAGTTCCATTTCTTAATGGCTGAAAATATACATCTTGGAAGGTAAGGATGAGATTCTACTTGAAATCTCTTGATTTTGATTTCTGCATTTCTATGGAGAATGGAGACACATATGATAAGTTTGATAAAAAATCTAGGAAGGAGATCATGAGAGAATTGTCCAAGTCAAATATTGAAAAAGTGATATGTTTTAAGAATACCAAGGAAATATGGGACAAATTGCAATCCATCTACGAAGTATACATACAAGCCACATGTGAAGTCAAGAGGCTTTATGTAGAGTTCCATAACTGTTTTGTTTTGACACCCTTTTTTGTCTTTTTTCATCTTTTCATCATTGTATCAACTCAACAAAAGCAGTAAAACCATAGATTTTGATAAGGTAAAAAATCTCATATGTCTTACTTTTCATATTCATTAATGTGCCCTATTATTATGTTAAATATTCCATTAGCTACAGAATTAACATGATTTTCTAGCTATTTTATAAATCTATAGTTATCACTATGGGTTCTAGTGCGCCAACGAAGAAAAGAAGCACATGGGCAGTTAAAGATCGATCCCCTCATTGATCTCCTCCTATTCGCTTAATCCAATGGATTGAAGTAATCATATAGTGTTGGTCAAAGGAAGGGGTAAAAAATGTAGCAACAGAAGTCTTAATGCATCACGTTTCTCTAATTCGCTTTCCAAATAGAAAATCATCGAGATAGCACTTTTACTGTTTATGTTTCAAATTTGAATAAGGATTGATTAAATTACATGTAGGTATAGAAGTATGAAACTATTGAGCATGCATTTGATATATAAATATGTATCCTCTGTAAAGGATAACAAGTAAGTAATAGTTAATATCTGAAGAAATTGTCTGAAACAGACCTTTTTTCTCATATTGAAATAAAGTTACCTATATGTTATTCGATGCATATGTGATCATAATTTACACCTACTGAATGTGGAGGGCCCCTGTAGACATTTGGGGTTTAGTTTATTTCATTTTATCACTTTCTGCTATCACATTTTTATTTCTTTCTAGCTTAGTTTCCTTACTTCACTATTTCATCATTTCATTAAAACTCAGTTAAATCTAGTTATTTCATTTGTACTTGAATTTCTTCACAATCGCTTAATGTTTTAGTTTCTTCAATGTTTTTTTCTTAATTACATTCAATGTTAAAATATTGTTTTCATGCTTTTAGAATAAAACCTGAATATCCTTTGTAGTTAGTGTTAGAAGATTACCTTCATGCCTTTTAGAATCAGAATTTATATATACTTTGCCGACAACTTTTAAAGGATCGCTTTCTTGCCCTTATAATCATTTGAATTCCAATAATTTGTTTTATAGTAGTAAGGTGTTTAGGATAGGTTCATAATTTTAGAATTATTAACATAAGATATTTTAGAACGATACTGAATATAGATATAACCTGGTAGATTAGTCTAATAATAGCTTAACTTCCACTCGTTAATTTCTATAAATCTAAATACAATCTAATAGGAACCTAGATAACAACGAAAATCCCCAAAACAAATATAACCATCATCTTACAAATGGAAAGAAATGTTTTTAGCTTATATAGTGCGCTTGCACTTCATACGTTTACCAAATCCAGTCGATAATTTATGCTTGCAATTTAAGAATATTATATTGACCAAACACTTTGCGTGGAGGATGAAGCAGTCAAATATTCAAAGAGTGTTGAAGATCATGAATCAGATGATGGTTATCCTATATCCAAACAAGTGCATCTTATTCATGGATATATGAAGAATTATAAAAGACATGACCAAATATCATCATTCGAAGGTGTGTAAGAGAAGATGAAATACTTAAGATAGTTAAAGCATGCCATGATAACCATTTAGAGATCCTCTTTCTGATAAAAGAACTACTTATAAATTCCTTCTCTTAGGATATTATTAGCCTTCCTTTTTAAGGATGCCAAGGAATATGTTAAGAGTTGTGATAGCTATCAAAGAATGGGGAAACCTGTTCCTTCGAATGAAATGCCACTACAACCTCGGGTACTCATTGAACCTTTTGAGAAATTGGCTTTAGATTTTGTATAAATCTAACACTAATATAATAAGAACCTAGATAACAATGTAAATCCCCAAAACAAATATGACCATCATCTTACAAACGGAAAGAAAGGCTTTTAGCATATATAGTTCACTTGCACTTCATAACTTTACCGACTTTGGTCGATAATTTGTGCTTGCAATTTAAGAACATTATATTGACCAAACACTTTGTGTGGAGGATGAAGTAGTCAAATATTCAAAGAGTGTTGAAGATCATGAATCAGATGATGATTCTCCTATATCCAAACAAGTGCATCGTATTTATGGATAAATGAATAATTATAAAAGACAAGACCAAATCTCATCATTCGAAGGTGTATAAGAGAACATGAAATACCTAAGATAGTTAAAGCATGCCATGACAAGCCATGTGGAGGTCATTTTGCTGAAAAAAGAAATGTTTATAAGGTCCTTCTCTTAGGATATCATTGGCCTTCCCTTTCTAAGGATGCCAAGGAATATGTTAAGAGGTGTGATATCTATCAAAGAATGGGGAAACATGTCCCTTCAAATGAAATGCTACTATAACCTCGGGTACTCTTTGAACCTTTTGAAAAATGGGCTTTGGATTTTGTTGGACTAATTAATCCATCTTGAAAACAAAAAAAATGTATTCTTGTATGCACTAATTATGTTACTAAATGGGTAGAAGCTAAAGCACTTTCTTTTTCTACTGCAAATGTTGTAGTTTCATTTATTTTTGAGGATATTTTTACTTGTTTTGGTGTCCCAAGAGAAATTGTAATAAACAAAGGAAAGAAATTTACATCTACAGTAATGCAAAATATAGTGGAATAATATAAAATCAAGCATCAGAAATATACTCCATACCATCCGCAAGCAATTGAAGCAATCCTCACCAAGACAGTTCACTTGCACTGAATGGATTGGGTAGAAAAGCTTCCAGAAGCTTTATGGGCCTACTGTGCCACATGGAGAAGCACTATAGGACATACTCCCTATGAACTTGTTTATGGGAAGCAAGTCCTATTTCCAATTGAGTTCTAGATTTAGACCTATAAGACAGTAGTCATGTTGGGACTTCACTTATCAAAAGCACAAAAGAAAAGAATGGGACAACTCAATGATCTTGATGAAATAAGGAAAGATCCTATCTAGAAGACTAGTTTAGTCCAACAACGGAGATCTAGAAGCCATGATAAATACATGAAAGAAAGAAAATTTTGACGAGGAGACTAGGTATTTCTCTTTGATTCAAAGTTCAAAAATTTCCAAGGAAAGTTTCAAACTCATTGGCTTGGGCCTGAAGAGATTGAAAATGTTTTTTATAATGGAGCAGTCAGAATTAGGACTATTGATGAAGAAAAATTCCATCTCGTAGTGAATGGAAATCGAATTAGGATCTATCTAACCCAATGACAAAGGAGCAATTTGTAAAGATTTTCTAGAAGAAATCTGATTTGAAGTTGGTCAAGAATTATTCTTCTTCTTCTCCATCTTAAAAAGTTTCTTTTTCATATAGCAAATAATATACTATAATAATTACAATATAATAAGAAATAATAAAAAATAAAATACTTTATAAACATGAAAACCAACAATTGTTGACATGTTTATGTGGAAACTTGAAGGTGAAAACCAAGAATTCTTGGCATATTAAATTTTCTTTGTATCCCATTTTCATGCATCCCTTTCTTTTAAAAATAAATGGCTACATAATTGCTTATTTTCTACAGCCCTAACAAATTTATGCAGCCAATTTGACAGAAACTTCTGATGATATAATTGAAGGAATGATTGACTCCCTCCACAACAAAGTACTTCAAGACAACATAAGAAAAGGGCAACGAAATGTTAGCAAGAAAAAAATTCAAAGGTATGCACTTATTTAATTTAATAATAGGGATGAAAGCATTACATATATGAATCATATAGAAATGGTACTACCGAATATCCAAATCATTATTACTAAGAGTTTATAGTTTCATGTAAAATCGAGTATAACCCACTATTCAGTCCTTATCATCATAACTCATATCCTCATCCATTGATCCGATCACCCAAATTATAAATAAGAATTTTCTTAATCGTTAGATTTTGCCTCACTCCCTTATACCCTCGCTACCTACGCTCTCATTATTCCATAACTCACACCCTCGGCCTTTCATCTCTAAAAACCATATCGATCCATCCTACCCTGTCAAACAAAACAGTTTTTGAAACGAAACTTCTCGTCATTGGGAATGATAGTCAAAACAGAGCTAACAAGGAAGAAGTTTTGGGAGGGGTATATGTTATAGACATTTTTGGGCACTTCAACCCCAATCATAAATGTCGATAAATTGAGGGCTCGTAAGTCTCTAAAAGTTTTGTTTCAATGCCTAAAGGAACAAGGTCAGCTGATTACATCATCTCCCAGAAGTTCTCCACTAAAAACTGCTTAAATGGTCAAAACTAGACCATTGTGAAAAACCAGTGCAGAGGGTGCGATGCATATCACCTTCCCAGTGTACAAGGTGCGATGCATACTGAATGGCTCCTCTGTAGGGTAAGATGGTTAGGAATGGACAAATGGCACGAACAAAATGTGAGGTGGAAGATCATGGAATCTTCTAGAAGCTTCCCCTCTGACACTTGCCTCTCTATTTTTGACCAGGGATGAGTAAGAGATCACCATTCTCCAAGTGGAAGTAGGAACTATCAGAGAGATGACACTAATAAAGACCCCAGAAGATGACTCACCTCCCTACAATCATCTATATATGGATCCCTCATCACAAAGATACAGGGGCTGGAATTTTGTATGTTGTAGAGAAGTGTTGTTGGTTTTCTAGTGTATATTCATAATGTTGGGTGATCTAAGCTTTACTTGAGGTGAAGAAGGGCTTTCTAGATGGAGGATGATGCTGGGTCAGAACATATGGTTATAATCCTCCTGCTACTTTTCATCTTAATAAAGCTATTCAATTTTTCCTCCATATTCTGGTATTTTTACTTATATATGCATTTGTATGGTTAAGACACATTTGGTCCTATGTTATTGATGAATATAAATCTTTGTTCTTGGATAGTAGTATGTTGCTGTGATTCCACAGGTGCTCTTTGAAGCTGGGCAGATGAAGAAGAAGTGGCGAAGCTCTATCAAGAAAGAGAGGAATCAAACAAGGAAATCAAGCGCAAGACTAAGGTTGGTCTCCTTGGTTCCACTCTTATCTATTTTCATAAAGGAAAACGAAAGTAGACTTTGCTTGTTTGTTTCTAAGATAGCTACCAGTCTTAGTGGGAATAGCAGCATCCGAGTGGACACTATTCCAGGTAACAAAATGGCGACTCCATTGGGGAGCGACTAGATTATTTGTTAGTCTATCTTTGCTTCTATATAAAGTTACAGACGAAGCCTGAAGCCAAGTCAGCTAGCCTTTGAACTGCATTTGTTATACAAGTGCAAAGTAGATCAATGCTGCTTCAGTCTATCTCCAGGTTTTGTTTATGAATTAAACAATCGATCTGCAAACAGTCTAATTGCCCTAAGTGGTAGCTCTAGTAACCTCCTTAGATCTACCCCTGTGATTTACATATACTGAACATCACTTACTCAGCCTAAATCCCTGAATTAAATTGCAAATTGTGAGTAAAAACTCATTTAAAGTCACGCGCTGGTACCATCGTACCCTGCCTTCAAGGCAGTCTATATGCATCACACTTCCCGAGTGCAGTAAGTGCAGTAAATACTGAATTCACAGTGTGACAGGTGCGATGGTTAGGGAAGGTTAACTTTACCTTTAGACTTTGGTTTTTCCTCACTG
>APFE031714511.1:0-40638 GCA_000404065.3 Pinus taeda
TTACTTTTACAAGAATTCAACATTACTGTGTTAGATAGACCAGGAAAACAAAATACAGTAGCTGATTTCTTGTCTAGAATTCAAAATACTAATGAAGATTCTCCAGTAGAGGATAAGTTTCCAGATGAATATATGTTTGCAGTAACTACTAAAACTCCTTGGTATGCAGACATTGCTAACTATTTGGTTACAGGGAAGCTGCCTCCACACTTATTTCCTAATGAGAAAAGGAAAAACATTCAGGAGAGCTCAAAGTATTCTTGGATTTCTAATGAATTGTTCAAAACAGAGCTAGATTGTGTGATCAGAAGATGCATGCGGGAAGATGAAATGCCTGACATTCTTAAGGCATGTCATGATGAACCATGCGGCGGACACTTTGCTGACAAGAGGACAACCTATAAAATCCTTTCTTTAGGATATTATTGGCCTTCTCTCTTCAAGGATGCAAAGCAATATGTTAGAAGGTGTGACAGCTGCCAAAGAGTTGGGAGACCAACTCCTTCAAATGAAATGCCTCTACAGCCACAGGCACTCATCGAACCCTTTGAGAAATGGGCTCTAGATTTCGTTGGAACTATTAATCCACCATCCAAACAAAAAAAGTATATATTGGTTTGCACTGATTATGTTACTAAGTGGGTAGAAGCCAAGGCATTGCCTTCTGCCACTGAAAATTCAGTTGTTCAATTTCTTTTTGAGGATATATTCACTTGTTTTGGTGTCCCAAGAGAAATTGTAATAGATCAGGGAAGTCAATTTACATCTAAATTGATGGAAAAGCTGATGGAGGAATACAAGATCAAGCATAGAAAGTCTACTCCATACTATCCGCAAGAAAATGGCCAAGTGGAATCTAAAAATAAAATTCTTGAGAACATCATCACCAAGACTGTTCATCTCCACAAAAGAGATTGGGCAGAGAGGCTCTCTGAAGCCTTGTGGGCCTATAGAACTACATGGAGGAACACAACAGGACAGTTTCTCCCTATGGAACTTGTTTATGGAAAGAAAGTCTTTGCTCCCATTGAGTTTCCAAATCAGACCTTCAAAGATGGCAGTTCAGTTGGGGATGAGCTTATCAGAAGCCCAAAAGCACAGAATGGACCAGCTAAATGAGCTAGATGAAATAAGACAAGATGCAATTCTGAGGATCAATCTAGTTCAGCACCAAAGGACTAAATGGCATGATCAATTTATCAAAGAGAAAAAGTTTCAAAAAGGAGATTGGGCGCTACTGTTTGACTCAAAGTTTAAAGACTTCAAAGGGAAATTTCAAACTCATTGGCTTGGGCCATAAGAGATTGATGAAGTCTTTAGTAATGGAGCAGTCCGAATTAAGACTATTGATGAGTTCCAAACTCCTCTTATTGTGAATGGCCACCGCTTGAAGATCTATCATAAGCCACTCTCAAAAGAGGACTTTGTTAAAGTGTTTCAAGAAAATTCTGCAATGAGGCTAGTGGAGAAGAATTCTTCTCCTCCATCAGCCTAATCTTGTTTCTTTCTGAATTGAAAAAAAAAAAAAATCTGTATAAGCCTGAAAACCAATCTTGGATTGGCAGTCTTATGCAGAAAATATAAGGTGAAAATCAGGGTCACCTGACACTTTATATTTTCCAAAAAAAAAAATCTCTCTTTCCATCATCATTCCATCTTCATTCCATTTCGTTTCACTCCATATTTTTCACTCCATTTCATTCCATTCCACTTCATTTTTTTCCCAGATCACTCATTCCATCTCATTTCCACCAATAAAGTCCCTCTCAAGACTATTCCATTCAAATAAATTTGTTCTAATCATCTTTGTGCAGGCAGAAAAGTGTTGTTGCAGATTCTACAGCTCATACTGAGTTTCCGCAGCCAATACACTCTGTCTCTGCAATCAAAGCAATTCTGTTCAAAAAGAAAAAAAAATTACAGTCAGAGGTATCATCATCAAAGAGCAGCAAGGATACATAGCACCTACAAGGCCAGAAAGCAATCAAAAGTTAGACACCATAATCAACAAAGGGATCAAATGCAAATATATAAAGGTATGTTCCAAAATTTTAATGAACAGTTTAATATCATTTATGCATGGTTTTCAAATCGTGGTAGGAGTCACTTAATGTAATGATTGACAAGATTATCCCACTCCTCGTCCACGATCACGCCTAATCCACCTCATCACTCTCCTAACGGTTTCCTAATCCCTATTGATGTGAACTTGATACGAGCTGCTCTTCCATTAATTACTCGTACCTCAGTGACGTCTACCAGTGTACTACGGCTCTACATATGATCATTTCTGCAGCCAAGTGTATGCAGCCACCCGAAGCTCACAGATGTGACCGTTGCACTTGCATGCATAAAACTTATAGCCGTATTGTTCTCTACCCTCATACCACTAGTTCCATTCTCATTTTCATACACCACTTTCGTCTTCATTGTAAAATCCCTCTTTGTTTTTCCTCACCTCACTGTTCAAAACCCCGATCACAAGTTCTGCACCTCACTGTTTATTACATTACGGTTACTCTGTACAACCGTAATTACCCTGTTTTCCCGTAAAGCATTCTCCTCAAACGTCCATATTCCACTGTCAAAGCTTTAAGTAAAGCTGAGAACCGAGAATGGGGAAATTGTTAAGAGCAGAACCGGAGGGTTCGAAGTTTTTAGAGGGTTACCCACAAGTCAAAGAAGCACTGCAGAGAGCTGAATGGTTGAAGTTCATTCAGAAATTTAACGGGTACCATAAGGAGGTGACTAAGGCATTTTCCCGGTCATTTGATGGGAAAACCGTGGAGGTAGGTGACTTGCAGTTCACCATAACAGAGAGCACCCTGGCCACAGCAACCGATTTGCCTCAAAAAGGAGAACGCTGGTTCAAAAACCGAACAGTTGAAGATCAAGAGTGGAGAAAAATGCTCAAGAATCCAGGTATGGATACCTCCATTTTCACTAAGGGAATCCCTGTATGTGTCATTAAAGAGGAATGGACTTCATTACTATTGCTTGTTCAAAAATTTTTAACATGTGAAGGCCGTTTCGGTGTCATGTATATATACCATACAAGAATCATGATGCACTTTATGGATGACCGAGCTATCAACCTACCTTGTTTCTTGTTAGCTAGTCTAAAGAAGATGTGTACCACTATTCAGAAACACGTGGGAAACATTGAACCCCACTTGTATCACCATGGACTCATTAAAATTCTAATAGAGGAGCAGTTGAAAACTAAAAAATGACACATTGGAGAAGTTTCTAATTAGAAACCATTTTCAAGAGGTAGTTGAAGCCTCTAGCAGCTCTCCTAGGATACCAAAGAGAAATAGGAGAGGAGGGAAAGAAATTACTGCCCAGGAAACTGCCCAAAAGACTGCTGTAGAAACTGCCCAAAAGACTGCTCAAGAAACTGCCCGAGAAGAAAGAAAAAAGGGAGACAAAGCTAAAAGACAAAAGGGGGATAAAGGGAAAGCCATTCTGCAAGAATCATTTCCTTCACCTGAGCCCTCAGTTGAAGAAGAATCCCAAACACTAGCTGACAGATTAGTACAACTTCAAACCACTGCCCTCTCAAAGAGAAAACAGAAAGAGAAACATAGTGCCCAGCAGAAGAGCACTAATGTACAAGTGAGGAGAAGCAGTAGGTTGAAAGGAAAACTGAGTGTGACCAAAGGAAAACAGTCCCATTTTTTTGATTTGGGCACACCTGAAAAGACTCCAATTCAGTTAGATGTTGAGCTAAGCCCTCCACGAGAGGAAAGTCCCTTCCAGCAAGAAAGAGAAAGCAGTTTTCAGGAATTTGAATATAGACCAAGACAAACACTTGACATAGACCCTAAACAGAAGAAAGCATATGATTACTTGGAGACTTTAGAGCAATCTGCTGCCGGTCCAAGCACTATAGTACCTCATGATGAACAAGTCAGATCTCTAAAACAAGAGGTATTTGAGCTGGAAGTCTTGAACCGGCACATTAAGCAGGAGAATGAAGCATTGAAAGAACAGAGCAAAGTGGACAAGATGGTCCATGACAATACAATGCTTCACTTGGGTCTTTGGCAAAAAAAGAATAGAAAATTGAAGAAGAAATGCAAGAAATTGAGCAGGGCCTTGATTAACTTGAGGTTTAGGTGTTTGGTTATGAAACCAAGAACAAATCTAGCAGTGAGAAGAAAAAGGAGAAGGTTGGATGTCTTGGCAGAGGCATCTGAGCATATGAATTGAAAAATCATGACAAAGTTTTGGTTGCATGAGGACATGCAACACCTTCACAGTGGGGGTATGTTGGGCCTCAAACCTGCACTCATTTACCCATCCTCTCAATAGCCTTTTCCTACTCATTTCCTTCTTTTGTCATCATTTCCTTCATCAACTTGTTCAATTCATTGCATTATAGGACTTTTTAACATGATTTTCTAATTATGCTAATGATTGACTGTTGGTTTAGATTTTTGGTTCAAGTGCTGCAATTCCGCAGCGAATACAGGATTTCCGCAGCCGGTCTCTGATTCCGCAGCTGATCCCAGATTCCGCAGCCATTTTCTTGTTTGCTATGATCCAGGTGTCCTTCAGAAAAAAGCGCCACATGGGCAAGTTCGTATGACCGTGTACATGGTGCGTGTGCTGTCAGCTCAGCCAAAGTGGCCGTCTACACCCCTGGTCAACGTGGAGGTAGCTCTGGTCAAAACGGCAAGGTTGCAAACGGTGGCACGGCTCTGCGTGTTCAGTTGGAGCACGTAAGTCACAGCTGGCTTCTTCTTCAGCCACGAAGACTGTAGGGGACAAGAATCCAACATCAGATTTATTAAACCATGATGACCGTTCCCTAGATCTGTGCACGGTGCTGCTGAACGTGTCTTTTTCCTAGTTGTTAGTTAGCCTAGTTTACGCACAGAACAGTTGATGTTCTTGCTATAAATAAAGCGTCTCTATACGCTGATTAGTTCGCTTTTGAACTTAATTTTTTGCTGCTGTAAAACTTTGTTTAAAGACTCTTTTATCAAGCGTTTACGCTCTCCACCGTGTTTTACTATGAGTTGATTTAATTCAAAGAAGACAGTTCTGTTTCTATCTGCGTAGCTGATCTTTTAATTGGTTGAAGTGGATGGAGGGCCCCTGTCTGCTACAACCATTGTACAGTAGCTTTGAATTTACTTTCCTGCATTTATTTTTCTTTAATTTATCATGTATATTAATGTACAGTTTTGAGTTATGCTGCTTTACATTTATGTACTTTTCATGACTGATCAGTGTGTTTTTACAGCTTTGATTAGGAGCCCGGGATAGTGTGCTTTTACTTCTTTTTAACGCTAGTGGCATCTGAAGTTGTCTTATCTAAACTGCTGACTTTCGTTCTGATTTTTATTGGTTTCCTTGCTTAGTTAGTTCCTTACTTAGTTTACTTTATCAAGCTTTGTCAAGTTGCTAATCTCTTAATGGTTCTGTTTATCATAATTCACTAACTTTTATGGGACCAAAACATCATTTAATTGCAGCTTGGTTTATTTAGTTTTAGACTCATATTGCTAATTCATTCCTAACTCTTTTCACATGATCAATTTGGCTAAAGGCAGAATGTTAAGGGAGAATTAAGTAGTGTGATTTGTCACTGATTTTTTTACATTGCTTTAGACTCAATAGAAAAGTTAGAGTAGTGTTTTTGCTTTCAGTCGAGTTAACATAGATGTCATTTTCATTCTTATCAGCAGTAAAGGTATTGGACTAGTGCCATTGGTCTTTTATTTGATGCTTTACTTTCATTCAAAGCTTTAATTCCATTTCAAGTTATTGTTCAAGTTTTCTCTTTTAAATTCAAGAAGCATTTTAGAAATCACTACATACACACACATTCACTCACTTGTTTATAACTTCATCACATCACATTAGGAAGATAAGTCATACATAAACTAAAAATGACAAAAAGAATTAGGAAAGGCTGCTTAAGTATATATTGTACACTTCACTTCATCAGCTTACGAGCCCCGGGTTGACAATTTATGATAGCAATTTAGACAACACTAAATTGACCAAACAACAGATCTCAAACCTTATGAAATAGCGTTTATAATTTTATCGGATCCAGTCTATTGCAGTCTTAGTCATAATAGGCTCCGCTCCTTTGCATAGCCCTAATGTGATGTTACGATGCGACTAGTTGCAATCACATATCGTAGAATTCCTCGGGCCGTTGTAAGTGCTCCATTGTTACCTGCCGATGTGATATGGCGGGTTAACCTGGGCCGTCGATCTGCACACTATATCCATAGTCCTAGTTGACCCCGCTGATCACTATCACAACATTCATGTGACCGCCTCCGATAGCCTCTGATAGCCATTGCCGATTGCAATTTGCTGATCGAATCTAGACCGTTGATCGGCCAGATCTCATGGCTCTTGTGCATTCACTATTTTCTTGTGTTTTCCACCTCCCGATAGTGTTTTCCAATGTTTCTAAGGGTTCTTCCCATGCAATTGTTTTGATATTTTGAATGATTCTTGAAGACTTAGAGAGTTATTGCATCCATTTCAGATCACACCTTCCCACTGAAAAGGATTTTGGACCACCAAAAGATGGTTTTTAAGCATCAATCAAGTAAGGATACAACTCCCTCACTTGCCCAATCTCTATCCATTTTGCTCTTCTAGGTCTTGAACCTTTGAGTCTGATTCTGAGGTACTCAGCATCCCCTCTACACGTAGTTATCACCTTCCTGTCCAAAATTGTATCCTCCTGCAACTCATTGAGATATTCAGGGAACAGATCATTAAAGGAAGGCAATTGACTTTTCTCTTCGGGATCTTCAATCAATGAAGGTTCAAACAGTCTTAAATTTTCTTCATTAACTACTGAATAGATGTGCATGTAAGCTGGCAAATCAAGGCAAAAGTCACTCTCACCAATTTTCTTAAGTATCTTGAAAGGCCCATACCTTATTGGCTTCAGCTTCTTTCCTTCACCTTGCATTCTATCTTTGCTGATGTACACCCAAACTTGATCACCAACTTGGAAGCTATGCTCATTTCGATGCTTATCATGACTTTCCTTGTACTTTCTTGGCTCTTTTCCAGCTGTTCCTACACTGCTTGGTGAATTTCTTGGATCTATTCAATGAACTTGGTTGCTTTGTCCACATCATTGTGTCCATCAACTGCTATGTCTCTAATAAAGACAAAATCCAAGGGAGACCTTGGTGTAAAACCAAAACAAGTCTCAAAAGGAGATCTTTGTGTAGAAGAATGTTTAGTACGATTGTAAGCATGTTGCACATAACATAAATGTTCATCCCAAAGCTTGGAATTCTTGCTGCAATAACCCCTAAGCAACTGGATCATTGTCATGTTGACCACCTCTGTTTGGCCATCTGTTTGTGGGTGAAAGGTTGTGCTCTTCTTCAGTCTGGTGTCCATCAATTACCATGGGCTTGCTTTTAGCACACATGGTACACCCTTTAATATATCTAGAAATTGTTTCATGCATTCTTGGACAATAGTAGAATCTTGGTAGCTGTGCAACTATCTTACTTACACCAAAATGACCTGATATTAGAGAAGTATGTGCTTCTCGGATTATGTTAACTCTTTCAGTTTGAGGAATGCATAACTTTCCCAAATGATACAAGAGTTGGTCCTTAACATGATAACCCAATTCTTCTACTTGTTTACCATTACTTAAAGTTGCATATACATCTTTAAAATCTATATCTTGAGCATATTGTTCAATGTAGCTTTCATGCAATACTGAGTTATTATTAAATATAGTAGATGCATTTATGATTGGTCTGGACAACATATCTAAAACTTTATTGTGTATGCCCTTCTTATATCTGATGAATAGATGAAACTGTTGTAGGAAACCCATCCACCTATAGTATCTTGATTGCGGGAATTTAGTTTGTGAGTGCAAATACTGAAGTGGCTGATGATTAGTATGTATAATTGTTTCTTTTCCCATTAAGAAATGTTTCCCCTTTTTCACACTCTGCACTAATGCAAACAATTCTTTATCATATGTGGGATAATTAACTACTGTAGAATTAAATGTCTCAGAATGATAACATATGGGTTTACCATGTTGCATCAACACTGCTCCCATGGTATAGTCGTTGGCATATGTTTCAATCTCAAATGGTCTTTGAAGATCTGGCAATTCTAGTACTAGTGCTGTACTAATTTTTTCTTTCAAGGTGTCGAAGGCTTTTTGTTATTCGCCTCCCCACTGAAACACCTTGTTCAATCTTGTCAAAGCATGTAAGGGAGCTACAATTAAGGAAAAGTTAGCAATAAACTTTCTCCAATACTGTGCTGCTCCTAGGAAGCTTTTAACTTTTGTAGCAGATTTCGGTTTAGGCCAGTTCATAATGACTTTGACCTTAGAGGGATCTCTCTTCAATTCACCACCCCCTACTATATGACCCAAGTAATTCAAAGATGTTTTGCCAAATTCAAATTTTGATAACTTAACATAGAGATTTTCTTTTTTCAAAACATCTAGAGTTTGCTTTACATCCTTCAAATTTTCTTCCCATGTTTTACTGAAAACAAGAATGTCATCCAAATATACAATTACAAAATCATCAATAAAATGTCGGAGTACATAATTCATAACTCTCATGAAAGTGACAGGAGCATTAGTTAAGCCAAAAGGCATAACTAGCCATTCATACAAACCTTGCTTCATTTTGAAAGTGGTCTTCCATGCATCATGCTCTGCAACTCTGACTTGATGGTAGCCACTACGCAATTCCAATTTGGAAAAGTAAATAGCTTCTTTCAACTGATCTAATAGATCATCTATGCAAGGAAGAGGATAACGATTCTTGATCGTTATTTTATTCAGTGCTCTATACTCAATGCACATCCTACACGAACCATCTTTCTTCTTCACCAACACGATTGGAGATCCGCATGGTGATGTGCTTGGCCTTATGAGCCCTTTCTCGAGCAGCTCTTGTACCTGCTTCTCTCTGCATTCTCTAAAGTGGATAACCTATACATTTTGATGTTAGGTAATGGAGCATCTTGCTGCAAATGAATATCATGTACAATTTCCATTTTGGGTGGCAGACCTTTAGGTTCTTGAAATAGGATATCTTATTCTGAAATTTTCTAAATCAACTCCTCTGTTTAGTATCACAACCCTTATATACATTGGTTTTATCAAGTTTCTTTTCCTTTACAACCATTAGTAAAAATTGCTTGCATGAATTTACAATTCTTTTCATCTGCCCTGAGTTTATGAGAGTATAATTATTTGTGTGTTGATGAGCTCTTACAATATATTCTATTCCATCTTTTGTGAGTTGATACTTATTTTTGACTCTATAGAAAATGGATTTTCTATCATACAAGTAAGGACTTCCTAATAACAATACCACATATATCCAAGGGAACTATGTCCAACTAAACCTCATCCACAAATTCTTACCCAAAAGCAAAGCTAAGTTTACATTGTCTAGTCACTTGCAACTTTGCTTTATCACATACCCATCCTAATGGATATGGCTTCTTGTGAGGTGTGGTTAGTAGTCCCAACTTCTTTATAATTGCTTCAAAAATCAAGTTTACTTGTGAACAACTATGAAATAAAGTATCAATCTTTTGATGCTTGGAAATAACTCTAATGTGAAAAAGCTCATGTCTTTTCCTCTCATATTTTTCATTATCAATAGATTGTGCAGAATTACTAGTAGATGCTTTAAAATTTTTACCTTTTATACCTGTGGTTGTGATTGTTGTTTCATCACCTGAGTCTGATCCCAATTCCTTCTGTATAGCAGCAACAATCTTCTTCTTCTTGCCATCGAACTTCTTGGGTTTCAACTCCGAATGCAAAGACCAGCAATGTTCATCATCATGTCCATCCTTCTTGCAGTGAGTGCATGAAGGTTTGTCTTTCTGTATAGTGTTTGTCTTCCTCTATTTCCATTTCTACTTCCTATTTTCCTTGTTTTTGCTTGCAGTGGGTTTTGATGATCCTCCAATCTCTGGGTTCACATTATTGCCTCTAGCCTCCATATGTGTAATTTGAACAAATACCTCATCTATGCTAGTAGGGTTAAACATGAGAATTGCGTGCCTGAAATAACTATGCAGACCACCTATATACTTCAGCAAAGTTTCAGGTGAGTCCAAAGAAATGCCTAGAATTAAATCTCTTTTTATAAATTCCTGGGTATAGCTTTGTACACTTTGCCCCTTTAATTGGTGAAGAGTTTGTCAACTCATCATGGATTACTGCATATAAGCTAGTGGATAGAATTATTTTTGAAAGGCAGAAACAAATTCAATCCAGGTAGAAATAATTTTACCATGCTTCTTTAAATCATCTTGGGTCTTGCCTTCCCACCACACTAGGGTAGTTCCTCCAAGGCGTAGGTTGGCCAGTTGAATCTTTCTCCTTTATGAATCGATGTTCTACACTCTACAAAATACATTAATATTTCTAATCCAGTTATCTAGCTTTTCCACATTTAATTCTCCATCATATATTGGAATATCAAATTTTACATCTAATTTAATCAAAGGGCTAGAAGGAGGTGTTGATAGAGGAGCCTCTTTTCCTTTCCCTTTGCCTTCAGAATGACCATCTAGAAGAGGTTCTTCTGTTCCTTTGTCTTGTTTGGAAGTTGAAGTATCTTTCACTTCAACCTTTCTTAAATTCTCTATACATATCTTCTACCATGGCTCTAATGGTCATGAAACTGTCCATGAACTGAGAGTCTGATTCCAAGGGAGTTTCTTCTGCCATTTTCCTTCTAGGATAGACTCTACCAATTTGTGGGTTAGTCTCAACCTGTTTTCCTTCTCCTAATTTGAGCTTTGACCTAGTTAGCATTCAACAATCCAGCACAAGCTTGTCTAACCTTAGAAAAGCTAAAGCTCTGATACCAGTTGATTTGATAATGAGATCTAAGACAATTATTAAGGTATTACAGATTCGTGTGCATGGATTTGCCTATTTTACTTTATGCAATGGATCGATAAGATTATGAAATATAAAGACAATGAAGCAGTTAAAGAAGCATAATAGACAACACACATAAACACAACAAGTTTAATAAGGAGTTCACCCGATACTCCTGGGCTACATCTCCTGGTCCAGCCTTCAGTGGTGACCTCTCTATTATGTCTTCATAACAAATTTTTACAAAGTATGAGCTCAATTTGAGTCTCAACACACAATAGATACAACAATAAGAGTTTTTCTTGAACCCCTCAAGCCTATCTGAGTACACAGATTCTCTCTACCACTCTCTGTCTCTGTCTTTGCTCTGTCTCAGCACTGCCTACTTGTTTGTTCTATGTCTGTGGCTTTAAAGCCAATCTACGCTGACTGTTCATTTCACCTTCTCAGCTTTCTGTGTCCTGGCCTCTGTCCACTCAAATCCCTCTTTTAAGCGTTAGAAATCATGGCATAACTCCTTTTGGGGAGTTGGCCACCTGTTCTGTAATGGATGAGGGCATTGGGCCTTTGAAATCCCTGAAACAGTGTCTCTCTATTTACACAGAGAAATGCATTCAAACACGGGAAAAACCAACAAACACAGTTTGTTGGTCTTCAATCATTCATAAATCTACCTTATACTCCTATTGGGTCTGACTATACATCGTCATCGCATCTCCATCGTTGATCTTGGAGATCTAGATCCAATGGTTGTGATTCAAAATGAGGGTGGTTTTCTCTCTCCTCAGCCTGGACACGTGGCAGCCAGTGTGTGGGATCAGGCGAAGCCCAGCCCAAACCACTTTCCACCTTTGGCCTCCCAAAATACCACTTATTTCCTTTGTATTAAAGAAATACATTAAAAATTCCATTTGACGGATCTCAAATATTATGAAATAGCGTTTATAATTTTGTCAGGTTCGATCTATCGCAGTCTTAGTCATAATCAACCTCGCTCCTTTGCATAGCCCTGATGCGATATTGCGATGTGACTAGTCATAATCTCATATCCCAGAAGTCCCTGGGCCATTGTAAGCACTCCGTTGTTACCTATCGGTGCAATATGGTGGGTTAACCTGGGTCGTCGATCTGCGCGCTTGATCGGAAATCCTCGTTGACCCCGCTGATCGCTATCGCAACATTCATGTGACCACCTCCAATAGCCTTCGATAGCCATAACCGATTGAAATTTTCCAATCGGATCTGGATCATTGATCGGTTAGCTCCGACGGCTCTTGTGCATTCACTATTCAGGCCACTGATAACTCTATTTTCACTGTTTTCTTGTGTTTTTTGCCTCCCGATAGGGTATCCGATGTTTCTAAGGGTTCTTCCCATGCAATTGTTTTGATCTTTTGAATGATTCTTGAAGACTTAGAGAGTTCTTGGATCCATTTCGGATCACTTGAAGAACTTTGAGAGTCAAGCAAGCGGAAGAGTGGGAGGAATCACTTCTAGTTCTCACTCTTAAGAGTCTTAGACTCTTAGTTACCAATTTTTTCTAATTAGTATGCAGTTGTTTGTAAAATTTTAGAAGAAATTGCTTCTAGTTCTATGTAGTCACTAGTTAGGAGTCATGATTCACTACTTTGGATCATGTTTGGACTCATAACATATATGAGATGCTTATTCAATCATGATATTTTGGACATCTATTGATATTATGAATTGTTTGGACATGGATTTACTGAATATCAATGAAAAATGTTGTTTTTTTTAATTCAATATATGTGTATATTTTTATTTATTGAATTCACTGATTTGTTCCCGATTTTTCTCCAATTTTGCCCCAAACTGATTAAAACTCTTAGCTCTTTTGCCTCACCAATTTATTATCTACTCTAAGTCTCGTAAGATTGGTTACAAGTTTCATTCTTCACTTATGAGTGCCAAGGTGTGCTAGAGAGTGCCAATGCATGCTGAGGAGTGTTAGGGAGTACTAGGACAACACAAGGGAGCACTAGGTCAAAATGCATGGAAGTGAATGAATATGAGGGTGTGTCAGGGAGTGTCAATCAGTGATAGTTGTCATGAAAAGGAGGGAGTGACAAGGTATGCTAAGAATGGGTAAGGCATGCCAGTGAATATCAAGGAATTTCAAGAAGTGCTAGAGTATGCTAGGTAGTTCTGGGGTGTGCTAACATGTGCCAAATAGTGCCAAGGCATTCTGGTGATAAGACATGCTAGGATGTGTAGGGTGCCAGAGTATGTCAATATGCGTCAAGGAGTTTCAAGGCAAAAAAAGGAATAGACAAGCTAAAATGAAAGGAAATTAACACATAAGAGGGTTAACAAGTCAACACTTTATCTTTTTCAAAAGGGGCATGCTAGGCACACTAATAATATGTTTCAATACATGCCAAGTGCCAATGTGTTCCAAGTGCTAATTTTTGTCAATGCAATATTATGCCAAGGAATTCCAGGGCATGCTAGGGACTACAGGGAATGCCAACACATGGTAGTGGAGTGCTATGCTATGCTATGGCATGCCAACATTGTTATCAGGAAATCTAGTGTCTATGCAAAGCTGCTAGTCCGACTAAGATGGGTAGCTATCTTAGAAACAAACAGATTAAAGTTACTTTCGTTTTCCTTTACAGGAAGTAGATAGGAGAGGAGAAAAGAATACCAACCTCAATCTTTCGCTCGGTTCCTTGCTTGTTCCTCCTCCTCTCTAACAGGTCTTTTTTGTTCCTTCGTTGATGACTTCACTTCAAAGAGTACTTGTAAAGTTAAAGTAGCATAATACCTTCAAATTGCAGAGATCTACAATCATAAACAATATAGGACCAGATATATATTGACCACACAAATGCATATATCATCAAACATACAAGAATGTGGAGGAAAAATCGAATAGATTTATTGATATAGAGGTTAAAAGAGAGGATTACAACCCATTGATCTGACCGAGCGTCATCCTCCCAGCATGAAAGCCCTTCTTCACCTCATGAAAATCTTAGATCACCCAACACTATGATATTCCACTAGGAAACCAACAACACTTCCTTACAAGATACAAGATTCTAGCGTTTGTATCTCTGGGATGAGGGATCCATATATAGATGATTGTAAGAGGGTGAGTCAACTTCTTGGATTTTGATTAGTGTCCTCTCTTTGATAGTTCTTGATTCCACTTGGATATTGATGATCTCTTACTCATCCCTGGGTGAATTCAGAGAGGCAAGTGTCACAGGAGAAGTTTTTGGAAGATTCCATGATCATCCACCTTGCAAACTGTCTCTGCCATTTGTCTACTCTCACCCATTGTAACCTATAGAAGGGATTTCCAGTATGCATCCCACTTTTTACACTGAGTAGGTGAGATGCATCGCACCCTCTGCACTGAGCAGTCTATATGGTCCAGTTTTGACTAGTTCTGAGAAGTTTTCTGTGGAGAACTTTTGGGAGATGATGCAATTAGCGAATCTTATTAATTTAGGGCATGAAACAACACTTTTAGGGACTTAGAAGCCCTTGGTTTATGGACATATGTGATTGGGATTGTAGTGCCCAAATATGTCTATAACAATTGCCCCCTAAAGCATGAGGTCGAAAATCTTTGATGTCGGGTGAAATGCTTTATCATGAGGATCCAAGGTTATTTCCAATCGGAAGGCAAACTGTAATAAGATAAAATACAATACATTATCTTCATAACATTTTCATGATCTAGCTGAGGCGGGCATTCCCGTGCTTAGCTCTATAAATTTATTTTCATGTACATAGGACAGACAACCGTCTGTGTGGCAGACTGATGATTCTGGGAGAGTCATCATCCTTTGATTTGGATGATTATTTGTGCAACAATGATGTACATTTGATGTCTTTATTTACCTAAATATATCGCATCCCAGATGGATGAAACTAGATCTGGGGTCTTCAAACTCGTCCAATCTTCACCCAAGGTATAAGTCGATCCACATGAAAAATTTTCTGGATTCGAACATGGAAAGACATCGCCTGATTACCAGCCAATGATGCAAGCTGTTAATAGGTGCGAGAGGAATCACCGATAATGATGATGACCCTCAAGGTACTACAGTACAATTCGTGTGGTGTGAAAAAGGGACTCAGCATCGAACACCATGCAAATTCTTTCAGTCGAAGGCCATTGATGTAAACCTGTCGCCAGAAGTGAGAAACTTGCCATTGAGGCATGCAAGCTTCAAAGTACTGAAAGGGTTGTTCCTAGGTTGGCTTCTTGGATAATGGGCTATCATCGACAAGAAGTAAGCCGTCGTAGGAGGGTTTTAATGAATCCCACATCTACGACACAGAATGGAGAAAATTAATTTGTGGAGGTGAAAACAATCTGGTGATATAGGGTTCAGGGTGGCGGTCATGAAAGAATGAAGCATGAAGGTATTGCAGTGGATGAGACACAAGATGGGTTGGTGAATTCTCTGATCGAATTCTCTTGAACATATCGACAGCATTGAAATGGATTGGTAGCGTTAACCCCAAAGATGGATGGTACGGTGGACCAATGGTAATATGACCGGTGAACAAAATAATCCAACCCAACTCAATCATGGTGATGGAGTGAAAGTGTCATGTTCAAGAGGACTCGCTACCAATAAAGTTTCTTCAAGTTTTCTTCCCAATTTTCCCCAGTCATTGCTGACCAGTACCTCTTTATTTTTGTCAAGCTTGAGGAGGATAACATATGCTTGTTCTATAATTTTCCCTTTGGGAAAACCTATCACTATGTTTTAACTAGCCTAGCGACAGTGAAACTTGTTCTTGTCTGCATGGACAAGTTTTTCACTATTGGCTTTAACGAGTTTAACGACAAAGACAATTCGATCCTTTTTCAATTTTACAGAGTCTGAAAAGGGACGGAATGAATACTCCAATAATCCGTTTTCATCATATAATCCCTTAAGTTTGAAAAAGTATAAAATAATACGAAAGGGATGAATTTTCGATAGTTTTAACAAGAAGAACAAAAAAAGCGATTGATCTTTTTGTGTAATAATCCCTTAGGTCCAAAAAGATTAAAATCTAGAGGAGGGATAGCACTCCCGGTAGCTTTAATGAGCTAGAGATGCCAACTGCTCAGCAATCTTTTCACGTTTTACGAGTCAGATGAAAAGAGCTTAAAGGAGACTCGTCTTTGAGGAACGAGTGATATTTTTGGGTAGCTTCTAATTCTAGGTAAGGTTTGGAATTTTCCAATAATGGCAGTGTCACAAGGATGGCTAACAAAATCACTCTTCGCAGCCGTTCCTCAAAAGGGTAAACAATCAAATGGAGGCATATGATCGGCTAAACAGAGTGGAGATGATGGCGAGAACACGACTAGGGCTCAAAAGCTGATGATAATGCATTCATAATGGTTATTTACCAGAGGTTGGTTCATTTTTTAGTGAGCTTAAACTTTGGGGGAACATTTGCTCATTGCTTAGGTTTAATTTTTAACGAGCTTGAACTTTGCATAAAAATTTCTCGTGCCAGTCATATAATAAGGATGTCTCATCGATAGGTTCAATTTTTAAGGAGCTTGCACCATTCGAAACTTTTCTCCACATCCTTTCATTATGCAAGCTAGGAAAGACCAACTATTGTCCTAGGGGTTAGTTAACTACTAAGGTCAGGTAGGAAAATTTTTCCTTTACTTTGCTGGCACCATTTGGCACCTGCGAAGGCAAACGGTTGATTTGACCACTCACCCAACTTAAGCATTTGAAGTCAACAAAAATATGGGGTTAGCATTACGTTGGCCGCTTTTCGGTTGTGTGCAAAAGGTTTGCATGCCCCTAAGTATAGCAAAGTAGAGTTTCCAGGTTACCCTTCAATTTGCAAACAAAAAATTTGTTCTGTCGGGAAAGGCCTACCTTCTAACGGAGGTATCGTGTTCCAGTCTAACCCCATTTTCCTAGATGAATGGGCGTGTCAGAATAGTCATATTCCTACATGGAAACCTACCATATACCTGAAGTTTTCCTGCCGAAGCAGACTAGGGTGCATGCCCCCTGGGTTTCAGCCATGGCCACTGAATTACTTGCGTTCTTTAGGTGGATGGACTAGAGATTGATGAGACATTCCTTGCATGAAAATACCAGTTAGGGATGGTACTTGAATATTAGCTATGCATGAGCCAGGGAATGAAAGCTGGTCTACGAGCTGGACCACTCGGTCTTCATGCAGAAAACAAATTACTTTAAAGAGTGAGGATACGATGGCTTCCATGCTATAAATATAGTCACACCCAAGTAGTATATTATAATATAAAGGTCCTTGGACTACCATTACGTTCAGATATACGGTTTTCCCTCTCAAAGTTATAGGAAAATTGGGAAGGATTCCTAATGGTCGACTGGTTCCTTTATCGAAGCCTGTTAGATTTCGCATCTCAAGCAAAAGCAATGGCGAACCAAGTGCTTTCCAAGTAGTTGAGGAAATGATACTCACAGAAGCCCCTTCATCTATGATGGTACCGACCATGACCATTCTGTAAGCTTGTACAATGATTCAGAATGGTACATTAGATGGTAAATGGGGTCCACCTAGTAGATTCCAATCGAAGGAAATGACTAGGTTGCTTGGAGGTGGGACTGAATAAACAGCCAGATATGACCCTGATGAACTTCCTTCCTGTGGTAAAGGAACAGGTAGATTGTCCCCATGTTCATCAGAGTCCGTGTTTACGAAAATAATTTGAACAGTGTCGTTCTCATTCTCTTTGGCGACTGTATCATCCCAAGATGGACCTTCTGAAGACAGGACCGGGTCGACTGTCATCTCAACCTTTTGACTTTTGTCTGGTGTGGATTCAGAGGGCTTATCTTCAATGATAGATGCTTCGACTGACCACAAAGTCATGTCAGTTGAATTTTCAACTAGTGATGGACTCAACAAGAGTTTCTTGTACCTAGGAGGAAGCCGTAGCAGTGAAGCAGGACAATTATCCAAGACTCTTTTAGCTTCGTCCAGGAAGGGACAACGATGGACGACATGATTGCCTTTACACAGTTTGCAAGGAAATTTACATTTTCATTTCTGTCCAGAGACTTCATTTTTGCTAGTTGACAGTGTACTCTCAACATGATCTTCAGAGGTTGACGACACCGGATTGTGCAAACGAGGAGACCAGTCCCTTAAGATCTGAGGGATGCAAGGACAATCTCAACGATAGTGGTCCCCTTTGCAAATGACACATGGAGATTTTGGTTTGGATGGTACAGTGTGTGGATTTTCGCTAGATGATGCACGGTTGCCCCTTTTTGCCTTTAGCTCCTTCTTTTTCTTCTCCTTCTCCTTCCCTTTCTTCTTCTTCTCATTTACTTGGTCTTTAGCTTTACCAGCTTTACCAAGAAAAGAGGAAGGAGGGGAGGGAGAAACTAGTGAAGCAGAAGGTTGGGGGGTAACTCTAGTATCATCTAGTTGCTGACTTGATTGCTCAGGAACTGCGGCGGTTTGAATGACAGAGGTAGAGAAGAGCCATATGGGCAAGCCGATTTTCAGTCCTGGGAGGGACAATGTTGCCATATGAGGTGCACCAACATCTCCCCAAGAGGAGAAAGGAATAGGATTTCCTCCAAGGGGAAACCCTTGGTTGGTGGACTCCATTTTTCTCAACCTAAGACCAACGAGGGAATAGTTACATTATTTTGATTAAAATAAATTTTAGATGCTTTGACACAACTTGCTTTTTCAATTTTTAAGAGTTGAGAAAAAGATAAAGATGACTCTAGTCGCCTTCGATTTTTAATCTGCCTGAAGTGACAAGTGCTCAAATGGACCTTTTCCTTTAATGAGTCTGAAAAGGAATGAAAGAGACTACTCTAGAAATCTAGACAGAGGGATTACCAAACCAATTGCAAAATTGTGGAATACCTCAAGTCAAGTCAAGTGTTTAGGCTTAATCAAAGACCTCTGTGTGTCTTTAGTCTAGTTTCCCAACAAGACGATCCTAATGGATGTAGTAGTTGTTGACATTCCAACGAAATATGGCATGCTCCTATCAAGATCATGGGGAGCAAAAATCCAAGGATCCCTCCAACTCGACCTCTCCTATGCCACTATTTCTGTCTTTGGGCAACCAAAGAGACTGTACAGGGAAACACTCATGAAGTATGTGGTGAGTAGTGAGGAGAAGCCCCAAAATTTTCCAATTTACTCCATCCATTCTGATATGGATTCTTTTATTGTTTTCAATAATGACATCAATCCTCCAACTAATGAAAAGCCTTTAGCTTTAGAGCTAGAAACATGTATAAATGAGGAATCGGTTTCCCATGCCCATGAAATAGTGTCAACAGCCAAGGCAGCCAGTAAACAAGAAAAACCCCCTCAAACAGAAATTTTAAAACTGCCCAACCCTAAAATGAATGAAACTCTTGATACAAACCAAAAGCAAGAAATTACATGGTATTTAGAGTTTGATGGTTCTGTCAGCAAGTTAGGAGCAGGAGCAGGTATATGAATTCACAATACACATGATAACCATGTAGAAGGCCATGCCTACAGGCTAAATTTCAGATGTACCAACAACATCGCAGAGTATGACGCTCTCCTCTTAGACCTTAAACTGCTCAAAGCTCTAGGAGCTGCAAAAGTGTCTATTCTAGGCGACTCCGATTTAATCATACAATAAATGAAAGGTAACTTTGTTACTAATGACAATAGAATGAGAGCCTATAGGAATGCTGCTACAGAAATACTCAACTCCTTCACTGAATCCAATCTTGCTAAGATTTCCAGAGATCATAACATACATGCACACATCCTAGCCACTTTTGCTAGTAGATGCAAGCTTCCCTTTGAGCCAAATCACCATTTCACTACTAAGATAAAACACAGGCCTGCTATTCCTAACAATGTTAAGGATTGGCAAGTGTTTGAAAATGATGCCCAGATTAACAATTTCCTCATTCTTGAGGGCGAGTTCTCAAATACAAACATTGACATGAAGGCCATGAACGATTCCCAACAGCAGACAAATGAAAATCAGCAGGCTGTAACAGCTGCAATAGCAAAACAAATCCTTAACCCAACTGTTTTTGACAATGCAAACATAAAAGAACTGAAACAAATGCATTTAGACGAAACAACCAAAATAGAAGTTGAGTTCATTGATTTAAAAGATAACTTTCTGCCTGCTGGCCTAACTCCATTAGAAGACATGTTTGATGCAAATGATGTCCCCAAAAAGCCAAAAATGGAGCCTTTAAATGCTGCTATAGAAGAACATAACATAGGGATAACAAAGAAACCCAAAATGATTAAATTATCCAAAAATCTGCCCCCTGATCAAAAACCAAAATATGTGGATTTGTTCAAAGAGTTCCAAGATGTATTTGCTTGGAGTTATGAGGACTTGAAGTCCTATGACACCTTAGTGATTCAACATACCATCCCCTTAAAACCAAATCAAAAGCCATTCAAGCAGAAACTTAGAAGAATCAATCCTATGCTACTTCCCCTCATTGAGAAGGAAGTGAAGAAAATGTTTGAAGCAGGTATCATAGCACCCATCAGGTTTTCTGAATGGGTATCCAACTTGGTTCCCACAAGGAAAAAATTAGGTGAGGTCAGACTGTGTGTATACCTAAGAAACGTAAACCATATCTCTTTAAAAGACCACTACCCTTTGCCTAAAATGGACCACATCCTACAAAGAGTAGTGGGGTCATCTAGAATCTCTTTACTAGATGGATTTTCAGGTTTCAATCAAATACGTGTTCACCCGGATGACCAAGACAAGACAAACTTTACCACACCTTGGGGAAAATTTAAGTATGTTAAGATGCCTTTCGGACTAAAGAACACTGGTGCCACCTTTCAAAGAGCAATGGATATTGCATTTGCCAAGGAAATACATGATTTCCTTGTTGTCTATCTTGATGACTTAACCCCTTTCACCAAATCCAATCTAGAACACCTCAAACACCTAAGGAAAATCTTCATAACATGTAGGAAATATGGCATTTCCTTGAACCCCAAGAAGTCTTTGTTTGGCCTTGAGGAAGGTAAGTTGCTAGGCCACATCATTTCAAAGGACGGTATCAGAATTGATCCGGAAAGGATCCAAGCCATCCTCCAAATCCCATATCCAAGAAACATAAAAGAGCTACAAGAATTCCTGGGAAAGATCAATTTCCTAAGGAGATTTATCCCAAATTTAGCCGAACTGATAAGACTGTTAAGAAACATGCTAAAAAAGGATGCCAAGGTAAGATGGTCTCTTGAAACCAAGCAAGCTTTTGAAAGTATCAAAGTTTCCTTGACTCAAACGCCTGTCCTCACAAGTCCACAATTTGACAAGGATTTTATCATCTTCTCCTTTGCTTCAGATCACACGATAACTGCTGTTCTTCTGCAAAATGATGATCAAGGGAATGAAAAGCCAATTACATTTCTCAGCCGAGCCTTAAGAGATGCACCCTTGAAGTACCAAATCATGGAAAAGCAGGCCTATGCCCTGGTTAAGGCCATCAAAGACTTCAGGATTTACATTTTATATTCCCATGTGATTGCCTATGTCCCAAACTCTGCTGTAAAAGACATATTAACTCAAGAGGGACTAGAAGGCAAAAGAGGCAAGTGGATTGCCAGCATTCTTGAATATGAAATAGAGATAAAACCCACCAAGCTGATAAAGAGACAAGGTTTAGCCAAGCTAATGTCCGAAACAAAATTTCAAGCCTTAGACATCAACCAACTGGACAATGAATAGGAGCTGGTGACTCCACAGATCAGTGAAACCTTTTTGCAATCCCCATGGTATGTTGATATTTGTTATGTATTGTTAAACTTGTGTGCTCCCCCATGATTGTCCAGAACTAAAAAGAGATTTTTAAAGATAGCGTCAAAGTTTTGTGTCTTAGATGGTGCCCTGTTTTGGAAAAATCATGAAGGCATTTCGCTGAACTGTTTAACCATAAATGAAACCAACAACATCATGAGAGTTCCATGCAGGGGACTGTGGAGGGAATTTATATTGGAAATCCACTGTTGACAAGATTTCAAGGGCTGGTTATTATTGGCCCTCTCAATTTGCAGATGTTAAAAAATTTGTTGTTTCATGTCACAAATGCCAAATCTTTGAAGGAAAAAGAAAATTGCTGCCTTTGCCCCTTAAGCCCATCTCAACCGAAAAGCCTTTTAAACAATGGGGTCTTGACTTCATTGGAGAAATCCATCCCTCTTCTTCAGGCCAACACAAGTGGATTTTAATAGCCACCGACTATTTCACCAAGTGGATTGAAGCCATCCCGTGTAGGCAAGCCAATGACTCCACTATCATCCGATTCCTTGAGGACAATATCCTTTCCAGATTTGGCTGCCCTAAGAAAATCATCACTGACAATGTTGTTGCGTTCAAATCCAAAAAGATGATTAATTTCTGCCATAAATTACACATTACCTTAGGCCACTCTACAGCCTAATACCCTCAAGGAAATGGGTTGGCCGAATCCTCCAACAAAAGCCTCATCAATATCATAAAGAATGTGCTAGAAGAGAACAAAAAGAACTGGAATAGGAAGCTCACAAATGCCCTATGGGTAGACAGACTTTCAACCAAAAAATCCATTGGGATGAGCCCTTATGAGCTAGTATATGGCATGGAAGCCAGATTTCCTTCATCTTTGGGCATTCCTACTATCAAACTGTTACAGGAGGTCCAGGCTGAACCAAATAACATCCAAAGAAGAATCAGTTAGACCATTCATCTGCAGCAAGCCAGAGAGCAAGTATATGACAGAGCTCAGATTTTGCAAGAGAAACTTAAAAAGATGTTTGATAAAAGAGCCAAAGCTGAGGATTTCTATGTGGGAAGAAAAGTTCTAAGGTGGGATTCACGAAGAGAAGACAAGGGAAAACATGCAAAGTTTGATTTTCTTTGGAAGGGTCCATTCATTATCAACGTTGTGCAAGGCAATAACACATATTTCCTCAAAGTTGTAGATGGCAGCACAGCTAAAGAGGGCCCTGTAAATGGTCGGATGTTAAAGCATTATCATGATCCCTTTTGTTAAGAATAACCCAGCAACATCATTTCTGTACAAAAATTTTGTATATATCAGCATTTTGCTTCATTTTTGTGTAACAATCTGAATGATAAAGCATGCAGAAGAAAGCAGGTAGTACTATACAGTTCACAAGCAATTCAGTTGAGGGAAAGTGCTGTTCTCATTCCACAGTTTCAATTATCTAACAGTCAGCACTAATAAGGTTCAATCTACAGCAACAACAAAAGATTAAGGCAGTATGACCTGCTGTTCTTGACTTTTCATGAGGAAAAGCCATCCCCAAGTGGAGCCACTGTTAGCCTCCTGCTGCAGCAGGTTACTCATCATTCATGATTGACATTTTTTCATGCCAAATATGTCATACTTTGCATGTTGCAGTGTTCCATATTTGCTACAGAGGCCAAAAAAGGATGCCATGAGAGTGGGCCAACTCAAGTGCCACTATTGTGTTCCAATTTTGATATGCTTTTTCACTTTTTGAAGGATTCTCAGTTGAAGGGAGGTCCAAACAGTTTAATCTTGGTCTCCCTAGGTTTCAATTTCTTGTTTTAGAATATAGAGAATCACTATCTGTCCAAACCGTTTAATCTTGGCAGATTCTTAGATAGGTAGAGAAGCAAGGGTTCTCAACAGCTTAATCTGAGCCCCTGGAAGAAATAGGTATAGTTGTAGATAGGAAAAAAGTAACAAGAAAGTTTGGAAAAAGCTGGGTTTGCTAGTTCAAGTGCACCCAAACCAAAAAGAAGAAAAAACGCTAGGTAAGTAGGATCGGTAGGTAGTTTGGAGGTTGCAGAATATTGATTTGTGATCAATTCTATATTTTCAAGTGTCATATGTATTTCAAATCACAATTATCAGGCAGTTTCCATTTGAAGGACTCAAGCGAGGCATGATTAACTTCCCCCTTCTTCCTTATTCCCCAAATCACTCACTAACTCCCTCAAAGAGGTCAAGATCTGCTTGATATCTCTTAGTTTCATCATTTTCCATATCATTCACCTTGGTAAAGATCTGCTTTACTCAAGGAATGTTCATACTTCCCTCATGGACCATTTTTCCTTAATAGCCTAAGTTTCACATACTTAGTGCTCTCTTACCATTGTCATATTAACTACTAACTTTACTGTATAGCTCCCTATATATTTCCCCTTCCCTTGCTAAAAATATGTTAAATAACTCCCCTATATACTTATCCCCTCCCCCTGGTTGAAAAATAACCATAAGTATCCCTTGGGAAGTACTAGGTTTGCCTGAAACTTAGTAAGAACCCTCATGTTGTTTATAAAAACCCCTTTCAAATGCTCTAGGACTCATTCCCATGCATAAAATCCCTTTTTCCGCCCCTATCCTAAAGTCCTACATGTAAATAAATTAACCCCGCGCATTTAAGCCCAAAAAACCCCATTTTCTAAAGTTTCTACCCCCGCCGGATTAAAAATTAAAATTAATTGGCACGCAGGCCCTGTCCTTATCCATCCGCCACCTAACCTTATCCGCCATCCATCAGATCTGGCGCGCCCACGATCTACGATGGGCGGGTATTTTCCCACCCCGACATGCCGAGGGTTAGCGCCCGAGACATCGGCGGTTTTACCGTCGTACTCCTGCCATGCGTCAGCCTCCCAGCTGTGGCAGAGCCCCCCCTGCCAATACCGCCTAAGTGCAAAAGCGGTGCACTCGAAACCAGAAACCTCCCTCCCCTTGCATGACGTAAGCACCGCATCACCCTGCCGTGTCACCCTGCCACATCACTGCCACCTCCCCCCTTCCTGCCTGCGTTGGCCTCCTGCCACCGTACTGCCACGTCATCACCCTACCGTACTGCCACGTCAACCTGCTGACATCATCATGCTGACGTCATCACCGTACAAAGTGGTCCCACTGCTGACGTCATGCTAACGTCATCCGATGTACTGCTGATGTCATGCTGACATCAGCAGCTGAAAAATGCGCAAGTGAAAAATCAAAGCTTCGGAAGCCCGGAATGAAAAACAGAGGCAGTTTTTGATGTGCGATTAGCACTTAGTGCTAATCACGCATCGCTATGGGAAATGGGCCAAATTGGGGAATCTTTAAGGAATATTTTGATTCCGCAGTCATTTTTGCGCCGAAAAGGGCAAAAAAGGCTCGATTTTGCAGTTTTAAGCATATTAGTAGAGAGAGAAAGTGTCCCGATTCAATTGTCAAAGACTATCAGGGGAAATGAAGCCCAATTTAATGCCAAAGAGTATCAGTGTTGCGGCGAAGTGTATCAGTGAAAATCTTTCAGCGGCCCGAAGCAGGACAACATTAAAGAAGGCTCCAACAAAGTCAGCAAAACAGTAAGGGCCATTTAAGGACTCTCAAATCACAATTACTGCACATCAAAGTCACACAAAGATCAGTGGACCAGAACTCAATGCACAGTTATTGCAGAAGCACTGCACCAAGCCACAGAGGACACCACATTAACTCACTTTTGATCCAACGACCTCTGGTGCAGCCCAAAGGATACTTACTTGCATTTAATTCTAGCATAAGTTAGGTTTTAAAAAGCTTTTTTCCCACAGACCTGTTTAGGTTGGCTGTAATAAATACTTTTAGATATTTTGCCTATAAAAATAGCCCTGAAACATGTAATAGGGGTTGGTTGGTTATTGTTACTGGTTGGATAGTTTGCTAATGCTCAAGAGAGACTCGCATTGTATATCTGATATTTTTCCATAATCAAAGACTGCTTACGAGCTTGGAGGCAGACTGTCTGATGTGTTGTAAATGTTTCTGAAGAATGAATGTGGAATTCATGTGCTGTTACATAACTCAATAAGTGTTTCTTGCCTCTGTTTTTCATTTATACATCAATATCTAAACAACAAAAAGAAAGATTAGCTTAGAACTTGTTTAACTACACCCTATGCTCAATTTCTATTGTTTCTTATGTTTTCATCCGGTTTAGGCATAAATATGAATTCCACATGGCTCATATTTACCCTAATTCACCATGTGTGATAGCTATCCAGGGATTCTTAACTGCCCCTAGATAGAGCTCATCTTCCCTTCCTCTGTTAAGCTGAGTGAGAGATTCTTAATTGCCTCTCATTCCTTACATTTCATTCCATCTCTTTAAGCTTAAAGGTTGTTTTATGTGCAGCTACCCTGCTCCATTATCCTCTTATGACCAAGAAAATGCACCAGCAGTCCTGCCCCTTGACTCCATGCCCAATGGTTTGAAACTTATCATCTTATGCATTGCCTCTTTACTTGAAAGCATCCTCCTTCCACCCAAACACCACCCAAACACAAAAAAAACCCTTTTGAACTCAATAACTAGCCTAAAATCATCAACAACAAAGCTAAATCATTAAGAGAGAGCCATCTCTAATTGCAGGTGGGCTAGAACCTGCAATCCAAAGATTGGTTTGTGGTTACCTCGGGCGTATCCCTTCAGGAGCTTAGGGACAACCTGAGTGATAACACCAGGTACAAATATGTTTCAAGTACAAAGATGTTCCAAGATATGCGAGGTGCCAAGGAATGTTAGTGTATTGTTCCAAAGAATGTTAAGGTGTGCCATAAGTGTTGAGGAGTGATAGGTCTCTCTCATTAATATAATTGACAGAGCTTTATTATGTATTAAATAATATAGTTCCTACACACACTAGTGGAACTTTTTTTAAAGGAAATTTGCTAGATAATAAACCTAATAGAGATGAAACATGTGTTGACTCATAGGAAGACTATATTCTTATGACTTGAGGGAAATGATACACACTAATTACTTCTTAACAAATTGACTAGATATTATAACCATTATGACCTTAGACACATAATGAAAAAGACTCCACAACAATGGTCTTAAATCATTATATTTTGACAAAAAATATAGTAACAAGTACATAGCGTCATCAAAAACTCATTGGAATGATCAATGATGACGAACATTTTTTGACCGTCACCAAAAGTAACCAAAAATAACATTGGTGATGGTCAATAAAAGTTCATCACTCGAAGTGCCACCAAAGAGAGAATTAGTGATGGGCCTTTAACAACCCTCACCAAAAGTTTCACCAAAGAGAGAATTAGTGATGGGAAATTAACGACCCTCACCAAAAGTGTCATTGAAAATGGCTTTGGTGACAAACCTTAAAGGAACATCACTATGTATGCTTACAATAATGATTTTCTAAAGATTGTTGCCATATGCGACATTGGTGATGGACCTTAAAGGTCTGTCACAGGCATGAAGAGTCATTAAAAACTCATTGGAATGATAAATGATGATGAACATTTATTGACCATCACCAAAATTAATTAAAAAGATCATTGGTGACGGTCAATAAAAAGCATCACTAGAAGTGTCACCAAAGAGAGAATTAGTGATAGGCCTTTAACGACCCTCACCAAAAGTGTCACCAAAGAGAGAATTAGTGATGGGCCTTTAACGATCCTCACCAAAAGTGTCATTGAAAATTACTTTGGTGACAAACCGTAAAGGACCATCACTATATACACTTACAACAATGCTTTTTTAAAGACCATCACCATATGTGACATTGGTGACAGACCTTAAATTTTTTTCACAAGCATGACCCTCACCAATGACCTTTTTTCTTGTATTGAGGCTTCTCCATGAAGTGCAATTTAGTTGATAAAACAAGGGTTCCCGTGACTACAACCTTTGCCCACACCACCTCCACCTTTACCACCATCACCACCTGCAGCTTCACCCACACCACCACCACCTCCAACCCAGTTCAACATGGCGAATTTAGTGAAGTTGCCTTTGTTTAAGGTCTTGGGAAATGAGGACCCATACTAGTTCTGCTTCATCATAAAAGCTGTATGGGAAGCTCAGGGTGTCACATACGATCACATGAAGAAGGCAACGTTGGTTAGTTATTTACAAGATCATGCACTAACATGGTACATCAAGTACTCTAATGATAACCCAAACGCTAGGTTGGCAGAGATCCAGACTACACTAAATAAAGAGTTTAGTAGGCCTAAATCCGAGGTGGAGTTGATTGTGGGGTTTAAGGAAATCACGATGAAACTAGGTGAGAAACCTTGGGAATTGGATTAGAGATTGAAGTGTAAAATCCACAAAGCTAATATGAACTTAACAAATGGATAACAATACGAGTGGTTCGTGGCTTCACTCCTACCTCACCTAAGGGTTGCACTGTCACAATAGAAGATTACGACTCAGGAAAAGATCTTGGAGATTGCAATAAGACTGCATGAAACACAGATGCAAGATCCAAATATGGGGGTTCAGTAGATCCATGCGCAGTTGCAAAATCTTTGTCTCAAAATGAAAAGTTTGAAGTAGGATAGAATAGTTCGACCGAAGGCACGCGAAGGGATATAGTTCTTGAAATGTAAATGTCACGTGCATGACAAAGACCATTTCCCAGTCTTTGCAAACTATATTGCAGGAGGAGGACCGATGCCTTTGAGGCTGGAAGCCCAAGTAGGACTTGTTATCACAAAATCAGTACTGATGGCTGCTAATCAGGAAGACCTTATGTAACTGTTTCAGACCAGAATTTTAGCTAGGGATTAGCCTGCTTAACCTGAGAGGGCTCTCTCAAAACAAACTACTGATTTATCTTTAGACACAAAGAGGGCTAACTCTTGAAATGAAAATTTAGTAAACATGCTGGTTGGACAGACAACATAACATGTCTTCCATTGGGCTTATGGAGTCAAACATCTTTTCAGTAAACTATCAACTGTTCATTCATAGAAGCCAAGGCATGTAATGTTTAAACATTCAAAACATTTCCCAAATAACCATCAACTCGTAAGTACACACAGGAAGTCTGAGCACTAGGTGAATTCAGAGTGATTGTGTACCTAAAGAGTTGTAAAACATGAAGGACAAGAACCTCAACTAATAAGTATACACAGGAAGTCTGAGCACCAGGTGAATTCAGAGTGATTGTATACTTATAAAGCTGTAAAAAACATAAAAGATCAAACAGAACCACAAACATCTTGAGCATTTTAACAAAGTATGAATCTTGGGAAGAATAAACAGTGTTTCTATTACTGTAAAAAGCTTTATACACAGGCCAATATAACTCTGTTTTTTGCATGAATATCCAACCCTTTTTACATTGCTGCTCTAGCTATATATAGAGTTCTTCTTCTAACTAATGAGATTCCTCCTCCAACATGAGGGGAATTCGAATTCCTCCTTATTTGACACCTATTGACACTTAAACTAACTATTTAATACAAAAGACAGCTAACTAGGAGTCCTAGAGACCTAAAACAATTAGGAGTGTAACTCCTCATTATGACCAAAACAACCTTATCTAAATATTTAAGACATTATTTGACACCTAAAACTTCATGATGTCGAACTTGATGAAGCCTCCCACGTGGTCACCCAACTGCTGATGACAAACCCTAGAAATTAGGGAACATGTTTCCCTGTTTTTTAGGTTTAGATCCTTGAAAATTGTAGAGCCTTTATCTCTTTATCTATGACACCTTTTACGAAACGGAAGGAGGTTTTTGTAGCCCATGTTGTCTAGGACAAAAACCTCTCCTGGTTTTGTAAAAAATTTCTCCAAATGTCCAGAAACTGTCCTTGAAAAACACGTGGCAAACAGGAGATGAAAAACTGCACCTACAGCAGTTTCGTAGCGCAACTTTGGTCACCTGTTTCTCCTAGCGCAGAATGAATTTGAGGAAATGGAAAGAGGTTTTTGTAGCTTGGTATGTTAGGAATAAAAGCCTATTTCAGTTTTAAAAATTAAGTTTTAAGCTGCTCAGAAACCCTTCTGGAAATTTACTAGTAGACGCAGAAAACAAAGTTTTTTCTGCTAAAACAGTCTGCTACAGGGGTTTCGTAGCGCGTTGCGAAAACACTGTATAATTACAAAAACCACAGTTTAAGGCCAAGAATTTGACTTCTTGGGATTTATTTTATCAACAACCACTCATTGAATAGATTAAAGGCCAAAGAGTTAACCTCACTTTGATGAATTACAACTGATTTTTGAGGCTTGTTAGGTGTAGGTGTATGCCTGTCCCGTATGAGAAAATGGCAATCATTTCCAAAAGAGCCAAAAAGGTATTCATCCTTGAAATGCCATGAAGCATATTCAACTGCTCCCTCATGAACCTTTAACTATTTGATTGGCCTCAAGCACTTTCTTTCCAAATGCAGCGTTTATATCCCACAAGCATATTGTGCATCGTTTGAACCACTTAGTGTGTGACCTTATTTTAGAAGAATTCATGTCAAAGCATATCCTTCATTAGAATGACCTTTCAATATCAATTCAGGATTGCAAACCCTTTCTTGAGGAGCCTGTGATGGATGCTTGTTGTAATCAAACACATAAACATTTGAGCTCACTGTCTTTGTTGCAATGACAAAATGAATTATGTGGCATGTAGCCCTTTTGTTCCTAAAAAATGGTCAACTTCATCAAAATATGCAGCTACAGCAGTTTCGTAGCGCGCTACGAAACTGCTGTGTATTACCAAAACACAGTTTTAATGCCAATTCGACTGTCTTGAGCTTCTTTATATTGGAATGTCTTTTTCAACTGCCCTGAAGCTATTCAAAACTGAAATGGAGATGCATCATTCTTCAAAAAACTTGCAACAAGGTAAATCATCAAAATTTGGTACATGGTCTTACTTGCTATGTGATTTTCCTTAGCTAAGGAAATCCTTTATGCTGGCTTAGTTGTATCTTCAAATCCTCAATTTGCCTCTTCATAATTCTGATGTTGGGTCTGAGCCTATTATAAATCCATCTGATGTATCTTGCCTTGCTTAACAATGATGAAGATTTCTGATCTTTGCTCACCATAGGCTTGTTTGCTCAAACTAAGAATGGTAGCAAATGTCTATTTCATGAACATGACCAAGATTAACATGAATATGTTCAGGATCAATTAACTCTTCTCTTACCCTTTTTCTTTCAAATTTTGTCAGTGATAACAAGTTCATTTCTCCAGTTACGTCATGGATGCATTTTTTGTCCACCATGGCGGTCAAATGAATTCCAAATCCCTTTAGAACGCGGCTTAATTCCTTGTCGATTATGCTTCCTCCATCAGGCGCAATCTTAGCCATTCGATCTAGGCTCCCCCAGGTCCGACGTCATACACACGTCTTGCGTGGTTGACTTGCTCGACCGATAACATGCGATCAACGGTGGTTTTCGCTCACCTCCGCTACCACACGTTGATTGTTGAGTGGGATCGCTCCGCTTCATCCAAAACCATTTATTGTTTGAAGGCGCCCTGATCAATACCCCCGGTTTCCAGAGCGCGGGTCCCGCCTTGTATGATTAGTGCTTTTCGTTTCTTCGCCCACGGTTCTCTAGCTCCCAATGTGACTGAGTGCTTAAGGCTCCTCCACTTTGGCCCTGTTTGCCCAGTGATGTGCGATTAGCGCTAGGTGCTAACGAAGCATCAAAAATCAACTCCTTTTCCCGATCTGGGGCTCCCAGGGGCTACTTTGACGTCCCGCGCAGTCTCCATGGGCCTCAGTCAGCACGCTTTGACCGAGGTCCTCGTCGCTCCACGCTGGATACCATTACCATTGGTTCAGGGTGTTTTTGCTTGCTGTTTTAGATTCTTTAGAGATTGGTTTCATCCCAATACAGTCAAGGTTCTTTGACAATCTTTTATGGATCCATTTTGGATCAGAGAAGAAACTGGGAAAATACCTTAGCATTAAGGTATTGTTTTCATGGTAACTCCAACATTAGTGATAGTTGAGCATGGTGCTTGTTGTAGCTAAATCTTGCACCTACAACACAAGTGCAGCAGGAGACAAAGAAAGATACCTAGAGACAACATATGGGTTGATTGTAGACCAATGCCTATGACATATTAAATAGAGGAGTCCTTGTAAGGTTATATGTGAGGGGTTATCAACACTCCAATTGTCGCATAAAAAGGTAATAGGAGGGGCTTGCTTCAATTCCTTCATTAAGGTAGATCAAGCCAACTCATGGATCTAAATGTTGGGGGTATGTTGGGGTGATCTCTAAGACAAATAGCCTCTTCCTCTCGTGGCCGACACACAAAAATGAGACAGCTTAAAACTAAAGTGGTAGTAATGGTGGAGAGAAGGAGATGAATGAGGAAAATATATGCATAGGGATATAACAAACAAAATCCTAGGTGGTAATGTTCCAGCAGAAAGCGGAATTTGATGGATAGGGCTATAAACAACATAGAATCCTAAAGCATGGTCTTGCGGTGAAATAATAGAAATAGAGGAGTGCAAAAGAAGGCTTCAGATCAAACATGACATGAGTATCATTCTCTGCCAAAAGCTAATGTAGATCTAGAATAATACAGTCCTATAGGTTAATCAAATGCACAAGTAAATCTGTGATTTTACAGGTACTGCAATGCTAGTGAATAACACATATAGGGATGTGATAAGCACATGTATAGTCTTCTATGAGCACCTAAGATAAATCCATAGATTAAAGAGGAACTGATTTCATGCATTATACTATTTCAAAGGAAGAAAAACACAGATGAAATGAGATTATGTAGAGGAACATGCTGCACATTAATCCTACTTGGAATCAACATGGAAACACCATTTATCTCAAAGGGTCCAAATAACTAGTCCACACATTCAGCTTGATATCAGTGAAGCCCCCATGAATAAACATATTAGAACCAAATGGCATCACAGAACTCAGACCCTGTGGGTGAAAAATTCTAGAACTAGCCAACCATTGTATAATGTTGCTTCCCCCTATTTATAAGAAGAGGGGGATATGGAATTACTGTTACAAAATATCTTAGCCAAAGGACAATTATTTGATGTACTAGCTACCTCAACATATGATAGCTCATGCTCCCTAAAAATATTACAATGGGGATATCCTCCCTTTCTTGGAAATAAATGCTAAATGTAGAACTAATGGAATTAGGAAAAAAGCAGGAAAGATGAATCATGAGGTGTCCCCTTGTTGTTCCGGTGGAGGTCCCTAATCAAGCCACATCCCTACTGTGATGTGTTCCTCTGCTACGGCACTGTTTTCTGTCATTTTTGCCTTTACTACGTGATCGACCAATTTTGTGAAATAGGGAGTGGGTAGCTACAAGTGCCTGTTTCTGATCCAGGTGGATGTTGGTGGCCACCCACCTATCCCACTTGGACCCCCACAACTGTCTCTGTCAATTTTTCAATGTCCTTATTTGTAGCACAATTTACTATTTTTAGTAGTTTTTCGGGTCCTGAACTTCCAGAGCTATTTTGATGCCCTAAACGACGTATGGATTGATGTTTATCTTTACAAAGTTTTAGTTCTTATACAGATCTTTATAACGAGCTATTGTACGCATCAAACGAAGATCGGGTGCCAAAGTTACGACCCTGGGAAGTTGATGTACCAACTTACCCAAAACGGGGCCAACAATTTGGCGTATCATCTTCTAGGGTTAGGTTTTGGGATGTTAAGGGTTTTCCATTGTTTCTCAACAATAAATAGGCCTTCAAGCCTCATTTTAACACAGTTCAGAGGCATGTAGCCACCACACCTCTTCTCAGAGATAAGCTACCATTGCCCTATCTAGTTTATTCCCATTTCTGTTTGTAAGCATATTTCAGTATTTTACATTAATGAAATGAACTATTATTTCTGCTACATCTTTGTGTTTATGGTTATCTCTGTAATTTCTTGCATTCCTATTTAAATCCAGATCACTCTTGGTGGTCCTTCGTTGTGTAGAGGAGTGAGGACTTATGCCGAACCATTAAGTCTTACTAAACCTCCCCATATTGGTTTAATGTTTCCCCATACATCATTTAATATCATAGCTATTGACACATCTGTCTTCAGAGCCATGCAAAACCCTTTCGACACCCTGATACACCTGGGGTTGTCCTTTAACACCGACATAATGTAAAATAGGTGAGTTCCACCCCCCCTTCAGGCATAATTTGGTGTAGCCCACCTTTACTTTTCTTTCTTCATATAACCAATGGTTGAGACCAGGGGCTTAGCCTTCAAGTGCTAGAGCCTTTGAAGGCCTTTACAAGAGCCTTTCTTCTTTGTTGCGTGAAATCTCGCATATCAGCACTTTACAGTGCTTTATCTTTGGCTTTTCCCCAAGACACCTACAATTACCAATCTGCGGGATCAAACCCACTAGGACACCGCAATCGCAACTGCGGGAAAGGAAAGGCCATTTACCTTTATCCATAGTGTGGGATGACTTGTCCAGATGTGAAATCCTCCTAAGATAGAACCAATAAAACATATCGCATTTGGGAGGATCCCTTGCATATTGCGATTGCAGGTTGGGGAGGGTCATCAATGGGGGAATGAACTCTACCTTGCATGATCGTCGATCACCAATCTGTGGGGTGATGTCATCACTGCCACATGTCACCTTGTGAGTGGTGACACGTGTTACTCGGAAATGCCCCCATTTGATCCCCGAAAATTCTGAATCAGCTTGACACGTGTCCTCCGTACTACCACGTCATTGATGACATCAACTACCATGTCTGCTATAAGGGATAATCATATTCTGCCATGTGGCCCCCTAGAGGAGAGAGAAAATTGCACATCCAACCCTATTTTGCTTGGGTTTCCTTTATAAAATGATTTCAGCCTCCATAGCGATTTTATACTATATCACAGAATCGCGACCCTGCAAGGCTTTAGGAGTGATAGCACTTTTGATTGTTGGTACGTCCTTCATGTGGGATTGAGGGATGCGAGATTACCCATCGCTGATATGTCGTACCATTGTACTGCCACGTGGAGGAGAGAAAAGTTAGTGGTCAGGCCTTGGTTTTCCCGCGCATTTCCTTTGTTAATGACTTTTCAGCCTCCCCGATGATGTATTGATATATCACAAGATCGATGGTTTACAAGTCTTTTAAGTTCAAAACCCTGCTAATTGCCAATCATCGATATCATGGGACTGCGGGATCATAGGACTGCGGCTTGTGATATCAATGTTTAGCACTACCAACCGTCGATAACCTCAAGTGTATGCCCTAGGAACTGTGGGATGCAAGATTGTGGTATCGTGAGACTGCGGGATTGTGGGACTACGGGACTATGGGGCTATATGACTGTGAGACTATGGCATTGTGATAGACGGGATGGGTGATCGGTGACATGTGGGATTGCTGACATGCGACATGTGGGATCGCTGATATCTGGGATGCAGGATCACGGTATGGTGGGACTTGCGGGATGCAAGATTTCAGGATTACGCAGCCCTCCAATGTGATTTTCCTTTGTCCCTTTAATGTTTGTTTTTTGGTTTTCTGGGTTTTCCAAAGGCAATCTTCAACAGGCTCTAAGATTTGATCCAGAAGTCCTTTTTATAGACTTATGTATACCATTCGAAAGTTCTTTCTAAGCACTACACATTGGGGAGGGTCTAATTTGGCTCTAATAGTTTATGTGGCCTGAAAAATTGGCATCAAACTTCACCACTTTTATGTACTAGAGGCAATTGAAGACTGATAATGCAGTGAGTGACAACATTGGCTCCTACTGGGGACAGTGCCTTGCTGGAAAGGTGTTGACAACCTACAGATCAGTATCCTTCACCATTGGGCATGGAGTTAGTAATAAATGAATCTTTGTAATTAACAAAATATTAATGAGGATTTCCTCCTCAATCTAAAATGCAAAAATAAAAATCATAACAACTGGAAAGTAAATGTTGAGCTGGTGAGCTTATTTATGTACATTCCTAGTTATGCACATAACGTAATTCAGCTAAGTTTGTTCAACCCTCCAATGGAGCCAGGCCAGCATTAGAGTATGGGACCATATGCCTTCACACTGTTGAAAAAGAAAGGTTAAAACAAGCATGCACCATGAAAATTTTCCAAACAAAGAACCTGATATATGCTGTTGAAATGACCTCTGGTGCTGACTTAAGAATAGGCTCATGTACTTAGCCATAGGGTCGTGGAATAGACAAGGAATTTTTGCAACAGCCTCTTCTTCACATACAGTCTGCTGGCCAATGTCTTTTCGGTCATGGAATCCACAAACATTATCCAACTCTTTAGATTTGGCCTTTTCAAGAAAATCTTGACATTGGGAACTTTGTCTCCACTTGCTAGTAAACAACTCCTTCTGCACCTCCATGACAATTTCCTTCTCCTCTGAATAATATGAAACATAAACTGGAGGAGATCCTTGATCCTACTCTCCATGTGAAAGATATGCATCATGGGCTGGATCCTATTTGCTAACCTCCTCATGGGCCTCTTCTTCTTGTTCAACTTCCCATAACTGAGATTGTGGTAGCTCTGCCTCACTTGACTCTCTGTCAAAGTCATATTCATTAGAAGACAGGGAAACATCATAATCAACTGAATAAACCCTTTGAGAGTTTATTTGTAGCTCAGTGGTGTTTCCTTCTTCTCTTTCTTACTCATGGGGTGATGCATCTTGATGTGAGTGGATATCTTCTTGGAACAGGCTCTCACATACATCTTCAGCATGGTCATTAACCTCGGGAATGTCTTCATCATTAAGAGGTGTGTAACAAGCTTCAAATAAAGCATTCACTGCGTATAATTCTTTGCAATAGTGATTGAAATATTTATGAAAACTTCTTAGGGAAGATATGCCGCCACGAGGTAGTGTTTTGTGCCAGACTTGAAGACCTTCCTCTAAAGAATATATGAACAACTTCATTTTTACATCTTTAAGAGAAATACCTTGTTGCTCCATGCATTCATGAAAATCTTTAAGGCGTTGATCAGGCCTTCTCTCTGTGTTCCATTGTATTTAGGCAAGTAGGTATCCCATCCATGAAACAAAGGAACATGGTTAGGACAACCAACAATGGAAGAAAAATCCAGTGGGGAAAATTTGTTGGCCAGAAATGCAGGGATGGCCATCTTGAAAACCTCCATATAGGATTGATTTCAGCTTCAAATGTAGTGATAGTTTTTTGTTACTATAGCATCTGAGTGAGTATGGGGATTCTTGAAAGTAGGGATGATCAAACAGAGACATGGACAATGGAGTCACCAGAATGTTGACCATAAAATTGACAGTGTAGTCGCCAAGGTGAGAGATCTCCAACCCACACTTCCTTTGCTCACCTAACAGAGGAAATGTAATACTTTTTTGTACCAAAGAAAAAATATTCTAATCCATTCCCCAGCAATGATGCCATAAATATGTTGTAGAAAAATCTTGCACCTGCAACACAAGTGTAGTAAGAGACAAATAAAGCTCCCTAGTGACAGCTGCTAGGTTGATTGTAGACCAGTGCGTACGACATCTTAAATAGAGGAGAGCTTTTAAGGTTATATGTGAGGAGTTATCAGCAGTAAAAAGGTAATAGGAGGGGCTTGGTTGACTAATCCTTCATTAAGGTATATTCAAGCCAACTCATGGATCCAAATGATCTAGATTTAAACAGGAACACAATAAATTACAGAGATAACCATAAACATAGAGATGTAGCGGAAATAATAATTCATTTCATTAATGTAAAATATTGAAATATGCTTACAAACAACAATGGAAATAAACCAGCTAGAGCAATGGTAGCTTATCTCTGAGAAGAGATGTGACAGCTACATGCCTTTGAACTGTGTTACAATGAGGCTTGAAGGCCTATTTATTGTTGAGAAACATGGGAAAACCCTAAACATCCAAAAACCTAACCCTAGAAGATGAAATGCCAAATTGTGGGCCCCATTTGGGAAAATTGGTACATCAACTTCCTAGGGTCATAACTTTGGCATATGATCTTCATTTGATGCGTACAATATCTCGTTAGAAAGATCTATTAGAGAGCTACAACTTTGGGAAGAGAAACATCGGTCCATGGACCCATGTTGCTCCCAGTTTCCAAAAAAACGTCGTTTAGGGCCTCAAAATGGCTCTGGAAGTTCAGGAGCGGAAAAAATGCAAGAAATAGTAAATTGTGCTACAATTAAGGAAACTGAAAAACTAAAAGAAACAATGGTGGGGGTCCAAGTGGACTTGGTGGGTGGTGACCAATATCCACCTGGATCATTTCTCCCCCCTTAGGAAGAAATGGTCCCCATTGCGTTGAGTTCCTCCATGAGACGAGCAAACTTCTGCTGAACTTGGTCCCTGGTGAGCCACTTGCCCTGGTGAAGGAGTTGGCCTGCTTTGTGATCCGTATTTAAATAGGAACGCAATAAAATACAGAGATAACCATTAAGACAGATATGCAGCGGAAATGATACTTCATTTCATTACTGTAAAATACTGAAATATGCTTACAAACAGAAATGGAAATAAACCAGCTAGGGCAACGATAGCTTATCTCTAAGAAGTGATGTGGCGGCTACATGCCTCTAAACTGTGTTACAATGAGGCTCGAAGGCCTATTTATTGTTGAGAAACAATGGAAAACCCTTAATGTCCCAAAACCTAACTCTAGAAGATGAAACGCCAAATTGTGGGCCCCGTTTGGGTAAATTGGTACATCAATTTCCTGGGGTCGTAACTTTGGGACCTATCTCCATTTGATGCATACAATAGCTCATTAGAAAGATCTATCCGAGAAATATAACTTTGGGAAGAGAAACATTGCTCCATGGACACATGTTGCTCCCATATTTCCCAAAAAACGTCATTTAGGGCCTCAAAACGGCTCCGAAAGTTCAGGACCCAAAAAACTGCTAAAAAATAGTAAACTATGCTACAATTACAGAAACTGAAAAACTAAAAGAGATAGTTGTGGGGGTCCAAATAGCATAGGTGGGTGGCCACCAAAATCCACCTAGATCATTCCTCCGCCCTTAGGAAGCAATGGTCCCCATTGCATTGAGTTCCTCCATCTGTTGAACTTGTTCACGGGTGAGCTGTTCTGCAATCTTGGATGTGTCCAGTAATGGTGGAAAGCATGGTCGAGGGCAATACACATTGAACACTTGGTGTAGGTGAAGGAATGGAGGAATGTTTTTCTCCAAAGAATTATTTCCCCCAGCCGTGGTAATGGTGTAAAGACCATGTTCGCGTGGTCGGAGCTTCTCATGGGCTCTTGTAAGGCGTTCTTTCTGCAGATGCAACCAGACTTTGTTGTCCACCTGAAGCTTGTGTGGTACCCCTGTGGGTGAGAAGTTGTTCTTGTGTTCTGTCATGACAGTATTCCTTTGCTGTTGTTGTCACTGCTGCATGGAGGAGCCCTTCACAGGGGTCATGGATGTGGTGACAATCTTCCCCTTACTTTGGGAGCGAATCAGAGAGAAAATGAATTTCCTAATCTGTGAGATGAGATTGTTGTCTTTCTTAGTAGAGATCAAAGAGGTGGCAGTAGGTGGGGCTGCCTCCAGTATCATGTCGCCTCCACAAGTATGGTTGCCCTAATAATACATCACAAATATCTAGAGGTGTAAAATGACGCAATACCTCGTCTGTGAGGGGCTTGATGCTGTAGGGAAGGTAGCACAACTGGTGAATTTTGATATCTCGTCCTTCATGAAGCCACTCGATACTGTATGACTACAGGTGTGGTGTAGTCAGTAGGCCCAATTGCTTCACGAACTCTGCTAAAATGAGGTTCTTTTGGCTGCCACTGTCAACAATGAATTGCAGAGCGAACCCTTCACCCACATCTGTGAGTGGAAAAGAAATTCCCCCTCCTCTGGATATTCGGGCTCATTCTTCTGGATCTTGGCAGTGGCAACAATGATGCTAGGATTTACATCAATGACCTGATTCCCTTTGCCATTTCCCTTGTTGGGTTTTGACTCAAGGTCGGAAAATGCATCTGATTCTGAAGCCTTCAACTCGGCCACCAGTGACTGCTTGGTCCGACACTCACTTGTGTTATGAGTTGGACTCTTGTGGAACTCACACCACTTTCTTGTGTCCTTCTTTGACTTCGTGGTATTTTTCTTTTGTTGTGGCTTCGACAGGTTTTCTTGGTCCCCCCGCCTTGGCTTTGTCCTTTGGCCTTCAGATTTTCAGATCCAAGGTCTCGCTTCTTCTGTTTGAACTTTTGCTCGATTTTGACAGCGTATCGGTATGTCGTGTCAAGCGAGGATATGTTCAGGAACTCCATCTCTTCTTGGATGTATCTGTGTAAGTAGCCATGGTATTTGAGTACCAAACGCATCTTAGAGTCCTTGATACCCAATTATGTGTGAAGGGTATGAAAAATGTTTGTGAACTCCGACACATCTTGGTCCCTTCCCTGTTGCAGTGTGGTCCACTTTATGTATTTATCCTCATAGCTTTTGATAAGGTAGTACTACTCCTTGACGACATCTCGTAATGAATCCCAAGTGGGTGCGGCTGAAAATAGTGAGCGCGTACTTTCATTCTTCTGCTTGTAGTAGGTTTCCCACTAGTCCTTGACGTGGGGGGTGCTTTGAGAAGAGTGAAAAAAATATTTACTCGACTTGAAAATTCATGAACAAAAAATACCCATCTAGCAGATTTAACCATTTATCTATAGCATCTGCGTCTATTTGACCCTTGAAGACAGGGATTTCAAAATTAACTTGTACCTTAATGGTGTGGCGTTTCTAGAGTAGCTGTTGGAAGCTTATGCGTCGCCTCTGGGTAGCCGCTGAAGGATCTGTACAAAGTTGTCCATCATCACATTCCTTTGGTACTCGAGGGCTTCTTTGAGCAAGATTTTGATAGGGTCTCCTGCCCCCTCGTCTTTCTTTTCACCCGTCATGGGAGGCCGTTGGGATTTGCGAGGCTGGTCTTGCAAAGGTTCAACCACTTCAAGCCCTAACTCATTATATCCCAACCTCGTT
>APFE031714517.1:0-11042 GCA_000404065.3 Pinus taeda
TACAGAGCGTACAAGTACGTAGGTACAATGAGCTTGGGATGCGTACACGCAGGCAAGGTAGAGAGAACCTGCGTACCCAGAGATAAACATGATTTTTAATGACTTTCTCTCTTTTTTGAAGTTTGACATGGAGAGCAGAGGTATAAGGCTTGACAAGGAGGATAATATGACTATTGATGGAGCCATATTAACTGCAGATAGTCATGGTGACAAATTTCAGTGTAACAGTATCAACTTCCATTCTATCCACATTTATAAAAGTCAAAACAATAACAATATAGTTCATGGCTTTCGAAGGGGGTAGTAGTAAGTGTTTTAGGAAGGGGAGTGCAAAATTACAAGGTGGTGCCATTAAAACTGCTTTTCGGACCCCCCACTTAATTAAATGTTGGAAGAGCTAGGGCATCGGAAAAGTATTTTTAATCCTTGGCTTAATGTGCCCATATCTCAAGGCATGGGAAAAAGGGGGGTTTTAAACTTATGAGTGCGGGGTGGACCATAAGTTTACCTTCTCACTTTGTTTGCAATTAGGATCCGATTATTCAATGTAGTTTTTCCTACAAGAAACCTGACTAAGTCCCAAGTCTGGTTATGCATTAAGGAGTCCATCTCTTCTTCCATGGCTACCTCCCACTTCTTCCTGCTTTCAACTTGCATTGCTTCTTTATAACATTTGGGTTCACCAGAATCAGTCAACAATAAATAATATAATGAAGGAGAGTATCGTTCAGGGGGTCTACTTATCCTGGTAGATATTCTAACACCACTTTCAGGTGTTTTGGGTGCATATTGCTGTTGTGGTGGTTGTTGTTGTTGGGGTTGTTGATTATTATTATTTTCAGACACCTTTACTTTTTCAGCAATTTCATTAAGAACTACGTATCCCTTGTTTTCTTTTTCTTGTTTCTTTTCCTGCAACTGATTCTTATACACGACATTTTCATTGAATATTACATCTCTGGTCCTAATGATTTTGTGATTTTCGTAATCATATAAGTGATAACCAAAATCATTAACACCATATCCAATAAAGGTACATTTCTTTGACTTTTCCTCAAGCTTTGTTCTATTTTCTTTATCAATATGGACAAAGGCCTCACAACCAAAAGGCTTTAAAAAAGAGTAGTTTACCTTTTTACCTATCCATGCTTCCTCTGGAACACAACCATCCAAGGAACTTGAAGGCCCTCTGTTTATTAGATAAACAACAATATCTACAGCATCTGCCCAAAACTGTAAAGGCAATCCTGCATGCAATCTCATGCACCGTGCACGCTCCATGATTGTTTTGTTCATCCTTTCTAACACACCATTTTCTTGTGGTGTTCTTGGAACTGTCTTCTCTCTGCGAATTCCATGCTCTAAACAGTACCTATCAAACTCTTTGCTGCAATATTCACCTCCATTATCTGATTTAAGACACTTCAATTTCTTTCCTGTCTCAATCTCAACCAAAGCTTTCCATTTCTTGAAAGTATCAAATACATCATATTTATTCTTAATACAATAAATCCAAGTTTTTCTAGTTTCATCATCATTAAAAGTAACGTAATAATGAGAGCCACCAAGAGATGATACCTGAGCAGGTCCCCATATATCTATATGCACAAGCTCTAATTTTTCTCTCTTCTTTTCTTTCCCAACTCTGAGAAATCTGACTCTCTTATGTTTTCCATAAATGCAATTCTCATAGAAGTCCAAATCAACATTTTTCAAACCCGGCAACAAATTCATTGAGTGAAGCATATTCATCCCCTTGTCACTCATGTGTCCGAGCCTATGATGCCATAATGCTGCATCTGCTTCTTTGGAAGTTAAAGCATTAACAGAGTTAGAAATACCATTGCATAAATACAATGTACCAACCTTTTCGCCTTTCGCTATTACCAGGGCTCCTTTGGTGACCTTCCAAGATTTATCTGTGAAAGTTATCACACAACCTTCACCGCCTAACTGCCCTGTTGAAATCAGATTTTTCTTTAGATCTGGAACATGCCTTACTCCTTTAGTAGCCATTGGTTTCCATTCTGCTGTTTTACAAGAACCTTACCCATTCCAACAATTTTACAGGGTTTAGCATCACCCAAATGGACTTGTCCAAAATCTCCCTGAACATAGTCATGAAAGTATTTCTTATTAGGTGTGGCATGGAATGAGGCCCCTGAATCTACCACCCAGGAATCAGTAATATTTTCGAAAGAAAGAATCAAAGCATCTTGTAACACCTCACCTGTCACATTTGCTTCATGATTGTTTTCTTGCTGTGAATCTCCTTCTTTTCCCTTCCGAGATCTACAGTATTTCTTTAGGTGTCCTTTATTTCCACATTTCCAGCACACTATCCCCGATCTGGACTTAGATCTGCCTTTCCTTGATTTACTACGATATCTTGAGCTCTTTCCTCTTTCCATTTTTCTTCCCCCAGACTCTGCACTCAAAGCATTACCCGATGTTTCACCGAAGATTTTCTGTCACATTTCCTCGCTAAGGATAGCACCGACAACATCATCAAACTTTAAAGTACTAGATCCAGAAACAGAGTTACTAATGGCCATTACTAAACCATTCCAGCTTTCTGGTAATGAGCACAAGAATAACATAGCTCTAACTTCATCATCAAAGTTTACCACTACAGAACATAACTGACTTGTAATAGTATTAAAATCATTTAAATGGCCTACAACAGATCCACCTTCCGACATCTTCATATTAAATAACTGTTTCATAAGAAATATCCTGTTTGAGGTTGAGGGTTTTTCATATAGTTTTTCCAACGCCTTAATCAAACCCTCTGTTGTTGTTTCCTTCGAAATTTTGAAGGCAAATGATGCTGCGAGGCACAACCGTACTGTTTCAGGTGCCTTTCTATCGAGAAGGTTCCATTCTTCATCTGTCATACCCATCAGCATCTTTGTTTTTTCGCCCAATGGTAGGTATAGATCTTTCTAATACAAATAATCTTCCATCTGCATCTTCCACGGTGAGAAGCTTTGGTCGTTAAATTTCTCAACCCTAAACTTACCATCTTCCGCCATTTCTCCCACTCGAAAGAGGAACCCTTCTTTCCTACGAGTTTATTAGCCAAATAGACCTTCGGCTCCGATACCAGATGTTAGAAAATTATATATTATAAAGCAATGGAACACATAAAATATTGCAGAAATATAAACAAAGAAAACGCATAAAACAAGAGAGACACAGATATATGTGGTTCACCTAGTTTGGGGTATGTCCACCACGAATAGCCAGTCCTTCCTTTCTATTATCCATCAAAATGAAGAGACACAACCTACAGTAGATCCACTGTAATATCCTATGTTTTCTCTCACAGTCTCACCACTATACTTCTCGCTCAGAGAATACACATATATTACACAAACGCAATACAATGCCCTCATACAAAGAGAGGGGTTTCCTTCTAGATCAAAAAATCCTAAACTAAAAATAAGTTCTACTGTTAGATCATCCGCCTAATGAATGGCCCAGATTGACTAGAAATTACTATACTTTTATAAGGCAATTTTACATCTGCTTTTAGCTTCGGGGGCGTTGCCCCCGAACCCCCTGGCCGGGGGGGACAAGTCCCCCCCCTCGCGTGGAGGGGTGTATAAACTTCCTTGTGTATACATCCGACTGAAACAAAGACCTCTAAACAATCATGCTCTATACTCAACAAACAGTGCTCATAATCTGTTTCTCAGCCAAGACTCTATGCGAGAACTAGATCCTTCACTGTTGACAGTCACACTTGGTGTAGGCTTATCTTTGATCTTCAACAAGTTCATTGGGATTACTTCGAGCCTTTCATTTCTGAATTCCTGAAATATTTCAAAATATTTAGGACTAAGGTTCGCTTTATCCCATTCGAATGCTTGTTCAAAGGATTTAACCAACTTTAACCGGCCTTCAAAATCGTTATCCTCATGGTTGTATGGCTTGAGCTTTACTGCAATAGTGATGTTATATGCTACCTTGTTGGATCAAATTACCTTTTTGGCAATGTATGAAGCTTGAGGGCTTCCATGTTTACTAACTCCTTAATGCCATGATTAAAATTTTCTAAATAAAAAGAACCGCACTTGACAGGAAAAGGGGGCCATAATAACTTCTTGCTTTATTTGAGGACTTTATTTAGGCCTTTTCCCATGGTCTGGTGGGCGATTTCCCTTGCTAACAATTTATCAGAAACATACAAAGGAAGGAAATGTGGGTCGGCTGTGCTACCAAAAACCCTAATGTAGGTGAACCATTCATCAATAAAATATTTTCCGACAGCTAGAAGATCTTTTGTGGCTTCTTGGGAAAACCTGGTGGCTTTCTCATTGAAAATTATTTGATGCAGGGGAAAAATAACAGAATGACATATTTTATATAAATGGGGTATATCATGGGATTCCCATATTTTCTTATGAATGACATGGATAGGGTAGGCGTCCTATAAGGTCCATTTCCAACCCATGGTCGGAAATATAATGTAGAAACAGATGGCATCCATAATGTAGGCACTAAAATAGAATGGGGAAAGGTTCTCTAGAGAGGAGGCTCTCTTGTGTCGATATTTAGTAATGATGGTGACTAGGTTATCAGATAGGATGGTGGCCCAATTCATGATGTGGGAATTAATGCAGACATCAACCAGAGGAATCCATTCTATTGAAAACTTAGAATTATTGGGCAACCCATATAGTCTACATAGCATAGCAGCTGCATAGTTGTAGGGGTTTTCCAAAAAGGCTATAGCATACATACCCAATTTGTAAAATTTGAATTTGTTGTCCAATACTCTCCAGCCTTGAATCAGCTTGAAGGGGTCTGCATTCTTCTTTGCAAAGTTGTCCACGTATGTCTTATCATATATATCATGAGGGTCACCTATATGGTACATTTTCTTTATGTCCTCTGACCTGAATGATCCCATGAGTTCCATTCTTGAATTCCTGAATTTCCTATATTCTATGGTGAGGTTTCCGACTACCCACCTGATCATATCCATTTATGGGAGGATTTTAGCCCTCTCTCCTATTTGATGTAGGAAAGAACAGGAAACATCCTTGAATTGAAGCGCCAAATGTCTTGTTGAGTCAGTTGTTTCTCTTGTGACGGTAATCTTGGGATGCTCGTCCTCAAGCCTACTGTATATGACCTCCCAAGATGTTTCTCCTCCGTCATCGTTGCAAACTATATTAGAGAATATGGGAGCCATCTCTATAAACTCGAATTCAACAATTCTCTGTTTTTTTTGTTTCTGCATCACCTTCCTCAATGACATGTATTTTGAAGCTTGTTTGAAATGGACAAGATATATCAGCGCACACGGTATCGGGCAATTAAGACTGAAATATTTTCTAAAATGACTTTGGATCGTGAGAAAGGTTTAATGAGATACTCAATGTTAACTACCCATAACTTGGAAAATGATTACCTCTCTTCATGCCACTAAATATTAATTAACCTTTCAATTCGTTCATTTTTGTATTTAAAACACAATTATTTCACACACTTACTACTCTTATTCGCACATCGCAATCTTTAAACGGATACAATATAGCGTTGTCTTTTCTATAAGGAAAAATGTGATAGTGATTGTCGCAATATCGCATTTCGCAAATTATTAATGGGCATTGTAGTGGCATAGCTTAATTACTTGCAAAGTTTTTGAAGTGCGATTTGCAAAATGACAAGGTGCCTATAATTGGGATATCGCAGTGGGACATTTGATTGCGCATCGCAAATTTTTAAAGTTGTTTTATGATAGTCACATGGAAAAGCGTGATTTGCGATTTGCGATGAGGATCTCATCCTTGGGTTATTTTGAAATATTTTTCAAGGAAACTTATTAGAGTTAGGTTTTATTATCCTAAGACTAAAATTTAAAAAGGGTCCTCATTTATATCTCTAACCTTAGCTATTGTTATTCATAAATGGGGGATTGTTTCATATTATAGCAAGAGCATGATGTAGGGGTATCTATAATTTCTCTTTAACCGAGAGGTCAAAATATTTTACTGGAGGAGTTGGTTCCTAAAAATTTGGATTGTTAGGCCAGAAATTGTTTTAATTTTCCTCGTATTTGAGTAAATTAGTCAAATTGTTTTAGCAGTTGTAGTTTAGGTAGATTTTTATCTAGCTTAGTCCTCATATTCTATCTTCGAGGATAGTAACTAAATTAATGTAATATTCATATATTTGATTAATGAAAAGAAAGAGAAGTGTGGTGGAGTGTGATTTTTTTTCACAAGAGCTCTATGTTGTGTTTCATATTAATCCATTCTTCTCCCACAATCCTACAGAAAAATCTGTGTTTTGATTTTTTGCCTTACATTTAGTTGGTGTTTGGAGCATTAAATTGGATGAGATGAAGGGATAGGATTTATCCAAATAAATGCCTTAGAGGCATCGCAAATAAGAGAGGAAAACTAAGGGCCAAAGAAAACTAGAGGGACAAAGAAACGTGTTTGAGACTAAGTCCAATAGGCCAACACTTATTGGATTTCATTATTTTTGGAAAGTTTGTTAGTTGTTGGGGGTTAGGATCATTACTTTCCAGATTATAGGACACAAATCTAGCTGGCTGCCCAGATAAACTATAAGTTGAAAGTTGAAATTGTAAGTCAGAAGGAAGGACATGGATGCACAAACTAAAGGAGCAAGTGAGGAGCTTTGATCTTGTGGGAAATTATAGGCCCAACTTGAAGGTTTCACCTCGGCGACACTCATAAGCACCCTGTTATCAATGCGTCGAGCTCATATAAGTGGGATAGAAGCATTAGGAGTGGGACCTAATTGAGTGCGGGTGTTGATAGAACAGATGTTATGAAACCAGCTCACAAAAAGATAGAAAAGAGAGATCAACGCCTTAGAAATAAGCCTCTTCGAGGGGGAAACCTCCTTTACATTGCACAAATGAACAATTCTTGGATGATACAAATAACAATACCTCCTTTCTATATATAAGAGTCTAAGGGGTCATAATATAATCAGAGACGACATAACAATAATAATGTGAGGGCACAATAATAACAATAGTGGGCTTCTATGGGGCACAATAATAACAATATGGGGACTACATGGGCACAAAAATATAATAAGGGGGTTGTAATAATAACAATAAGGGGTTACACTAGTACTATAGGGACCTAACATTCCCCTATCCTTAAAAAAGTGTTGTCCTCAACGCTTGAGTAGTTCTTGATGCTTCTGTATAAAATTCTCGTCCTTCCCTGTGGAATGTTCAATGGGTAAGTTCTTCCACTTGATCAGATACTCTGAAATTTATCAATTTTGTAGCTGTCGACTTCTAGCTTCTATGAATGCTTCAGGTTCCAATATGATTTTTCCTTCCTTGTCAAGTTCTGGCAATATGTTCAAAACTGGGATCTTCGACAACTTTTGAATGAGTTCCCACCCTGCTTCGTCATTTTTCCATTCCTCCCTTGCTTTGTTTATCAAATTTGTTTGGATAATTATACCAACCTCTACCATTTCTGCAACCATATGTTCAATTTCACTCCTTTGGTCGTATGGACATCTATAAGGCATGATGTTTGGAGGAACACTTCCTGGAATGAAATGAATAGCATGATCATGATCACAAATACGTGGGATACCTTTGGGAGTCTAAAATACCTTGGAATGATTGTCCAAGACTTTTTGGACATCTGGAGAAATAGATGATTTCAATGTGGGAACCATTAGCGAACATAATTGTGCAATTATGCCTCATTGTTCTTTCTTTATAAGCTTTGTCATTCTGTTAGAGCTAATTATCTTTCCTAGTTTCCCTGTGATACCCTTAATTCAAATTTCTTTCCTTCTGAAGAAAAAATCATGAAAAGTTCTTGAAAATTAAAAGCTATTATACCCAAGGATTGTAGCCATTAGACTCATAGTACAACATCAGTACCACCCATTGGAACGGAAAGCATTTGGCTATTCAATACATATTCTCCCATGGATAGCTTGATATTATGGCACTTTCCAAAGCAATTTATGGTTCCTCCACTTACAACCGTCACTTGACACTCTGGTGCTGGATATAGGAAGAAATTCAATTCCTTGGCTATATTACAATGAATAAAATTATGGGTACTACTCAAATCTATCAACACTATTACCTTTTTCTTCTTGATATGTCCTTCTATCTTTATAGTTTGAGGAGTGGTAATTCAGACCAATGCATTACAAGATATGGTCAGATTCATTTCTTCTTTCTCTAGGGTTGGTTCCTAGTGAGTATCCTTTTCTTTTGATGGTTACTGATACTTTTCTTCTTGATATTTCACTGCTTGAACCTTCTTCTTCTTGATATGCCCTTCTATCTTGAGAGTTTGAGGAGTGGTAATTCTTGTCATTGCAATACAAGATATGTTCGGATTCATTTATTCTTTCTCTAGGGTTGGTTCTCGGTGTATATCCTCTTCTTTTGACATTTCTTGATCCTTTTTGTCATTAGGAGGCCTTTCTTGTAGCATCTTTTTCCCACCTTCCTTCAAACCTTTCATGTCTTTCTTAAAATATTCCATGCCTTTCTTCCAATATGCTTTCATACAATTGATATCAGCTTCCATGGCATAAATAAAACTATTTATCTTTTGCTTCCTTAGAATATCATTTACCCTTATATTCAATTTTTGAAAGTCCTCAATGTCCTCTACCCTTGAACACTTTTATTTGAGATTTATCAATTGGCTAAAGAAGGTGTTGCTCTTGGTATCCTCATAATGTGCTATCATTTCCTCCGTGAAAATTGACCATGTGACAAGTGGTTTACAAGAAAAAATACCTTTATACCATAAAAATTGATTCGATTCTAAATAATTAGATGCAATACGTACCTTCTGTAACAGTGGTACACCATGTAGATCAAAATATTTCTCCATCTATAGTATCCAATTTACCAGATCCTTGCCATCAAACTTCCTCATCTCGCTTTTTCTTGATTTTACGAGCTAGATCTTGAAACGACTATAATCTATAATTTCGGATATTTAAGTTTAGAAATTTTGGCTTGTAATAGGGCTCTGAGTCCTCTTTCTAACTCCACAAGTCTAATCATGATTGGATTCCTGAAGAAATATTTATTCCCAATATCCCAAGATGACCTAGTTATAGAATAGTTCAGTAGAGAAAACTTGTACGACGTGCCACGTGTCACATTTTCAACCTTAAATTCTGAAAATTATACCCAAACAAAATAAAGTTCGTTCTCTTTCTGTAACTTCTTATGAAATTTCAATCTAATTCTTAGAGAGAAAGTTATGATGATTTTCCCAAGGTCACCTGTTCAGGATGTAATTTGGGAGTCTGCAAAAACCCTAACCTCCTCAAATCATATATATGAAAATATAGCGAGCCAAGATCTGAAATTTGGGCCTGAGGTTCAGGAAAAAAAAAAAACAAAACAAAACAAAAAAACAAAACAAAACAAAACAAAACAAAAAAACAAAACAAAACAAAACAAAACAAAGAAACAAAACAAAAACAAAAAACAAAAACAAAAACAAAAACAAAAACAAAAACAAAAAAAAAACAAAACAAAAACAAAACAAAAAAAACAAAAAAACAAAAACAAAAAAAAAACTATAGTGAAAATTCCACAATGACATGTTTGGAGCAGTGAAACCCTAGAATCCAAAGCTTTGATACCAAATGTTATGAAACCAGCTCACAAAAAGATAGAAAAGATAGATCATTGCCTTAGAAATAAGCCTCTTGAGGGGGAAACCTCCTTGACATTACACAAATGAACAATTCTTGGATGATACAAATGACAAGACCTCATTTATGTATATAAAAGTCTAAGGGGTCATAATATTATCAGAGCGACATAACAATAATAATGTAAGGGTAAAATAATAACAATAGTGGGCTTCTATGGGGCACAATAATAACAATTTTGGGACTACATGGGCACAACAATATAATAAGGGGGTTGTACTAATAACAATAAGGGGTTACATTAGTAGTATAGGGACCTAACAACGGACGACCTGAAAGTCAAACCTAGAGGAATGATTAAGAACCCAAGTTTGCACAACTAGGTAGATAGGGATCGAGACACGTCATACCAAAGGTAATACCTGAAGGGAGAGTGCCCAATGTTTCATGTTATAATAGACCAGAGGTTTGAGGGTTGGGATTACCCAAAAGTTACAATATGTTGCACAAAGCTTCATCACCAAGCTCGAATGGAGTGGGTGGAGCCCACCTGGCCTATGCCTAACCTAACAATGTAATTTGGAGTGCCCAAGGCTATGCACCATAATTTTAAATGCCAGGACACATCGGTACTATTCTAAATTCCTTCCACCATTTTTTTAAGTAGGGTTTCAATTCTGAATCATACATGCGTAGTGTATATCGCTTTTCTCCGAGGCCTATATTGTAAAGAGTTTTGACTCTTAGGGCTATAAAGACAACTTGAACTTGGTGGTTTTGCTAAGCGATTTTTTTTACAGGGCACCGACTGCAAAAAGGGGCCAATTTTAGAAACTCTAATGGAATATTCACATCACATAGTCAACTATAAGTTGACTATAATAGACCTCCTCAACCATAACTTGAATATATTCATCCAGAGTCAACCATGGACTACTAATCCTTCCGTCTAAAGATGGTGGTATCAAATAACATAACGAAATTAGTAAATGTGGTTGATATAAATTGATGAGTTCCATTTGTTTACCTTTATATGAAAAGTGACATATAAAATATTTTAGATCGACTTATATCAACCACATTTACTAATGTGGTTATGCTAGTCCTATGTATTCTCATATTCCTGCCCACTGCATATGACCTTCTATCCACATATATCCCAAGATTATCCATATGTTTTCATAGCCAAATTCATTGCATGTTTTTGTTCTCAAATTCATTGAAAGTTAATGGATAAATGAAGAGTTAAAGGCATTATTATGAAAAAATAAGAAATTGGATATAAACTATGAAGGTTTGTGTTAATTGAATTAATTAAAATGTGGAGAAAATATTTATGTGGTGTTGGTATCAATTTCTCACTTCAATTAAGTAAGAGGATATAT